>BCLH01000528.1:68226-84150 GCA_001602315.1 Zoysia pacifica | reverse complement strand
CTGCTGGAGTAGTAATTTGCAATGGTAATAACAAGTTACGGAGTACTAGTAATTGGTCTTAATAATTTGCAGCTAGCAAGGGGCAGACAGCGCAATGGGATCAGAGGAGGAATCCTCGCCCCTCTCTGCACGAACGACAGATATTTCATCAGCACTTCAACTATCAGGAGACGGTAGTATTTGTCTTTAGGGTTAATTCTTTATACGCCATTGAAAAAAAGTTCGGGTTCTTTACTTATCCATCGTAAAGTTTGAATTTTCTTATTAGCTATTCATTTTAATTTTTGTTACTTAGTGACCACTATAGTCTTTTTTATTTTCAAAATACTCTTACCTGTTGCAAGCAAAATTTAAACTGTGAGCACCGTAATTTCTTCAATAATTTTGTTTCGATTCCATGAATATCTTTTCTCATTTAGTAATTTTGTATCAATTCCTCGAGTAATTTTATTTTAATTTCTTTAGTAATTTTCTCGCATTCAATAATTTTGTTTTGGTTTTCTTAATAAAACAAATCTTGAAAATTACCATGAACCCAAACAAAAATTACTTGAAACAAAAATTACTGAATGCGATATAATTCAGAGAGAACAAAAAAAAATTACTAAAAGAATTCATATAAAATTACTGAATAAAACTGAAACAAATTTAGTAAAAATTACTAAATGAATCAAAATAAATTTACTAAAAGAATTGATATAGAATCACTAAATGAGAGAAAATTACTAAAAGAATCAAAACAAAATTATTGATTAAATTACAGTGCTCACAATTTAAGTTTGACTTACAACAGGGGCAAAGATATTTTGAGAACAAAAGTGACCATAGTGGTCACTAAGGAACAAAAGTTAAAATGAATGGCTCAAAAGAAAATTTAAATTTTGTGGTGGCTAATAAGAAATTCAAACTTTTTTCAATGGCCTATAAAGAATTAACCCTTTTTCTTTAAGGTGCATGCAGGTCTCTTCTTGCACTGATACGCGGTAAGTCTAATGTAACCGTGCGGGGACAATTGTCATACGATCCGAACAGAAGCGTATCCATGACACCTGATAGTACGCGTATGGCTTAGTTAATTTCCTACCAAATGGAATGGGAACACTTACTGTAATGTACTCCACACGGCTGGTATCTGGACACCCAATCGACCAGCTTAAAATATAGATATGGTTCCGCATTGGCGCCGCGGAACGAAGGAGGCGAATGAAGGGGGGTTTCCGGAATTAGCTGCAAGCCTTTCAATGCCGCCTCGCTCTCGATGGTCCCTTTTGGGGACCGGATGGATCGTGTCCTGGGTTAATGGTTTTCAACTTGATTTGAGACGCAGGACAGATCCATCGATCTGCTCCCTGAAATTAATCTGATGAAGGCGTACTGCATTTTCTATATTCGGAAACAAGGGGAAACCCAGCGTTTTTTACAGTTCTAAACAAATCTGTATAACTGTGACGACCTGTTTGGAGCTCTGCCCTGGATCCCCCGTTCTGAGATTACAGCAAAATTAAGAAAGTGGGAGACCAAAAGGCAGCCTTGATCTTGCTTACTGGAAAGCATTTGGTTGTTCACTTGTTCTTCCTCGCCACGACATCAACTATTTTCAGATCGAGCTTAATTATGGTCAGTATGTGCCGTGTGTTTGTGGCCTTGGACAAACAGGAGTATAAGAAAGAGACAGTGACTCGTCGTCTGCACTAAGCCATCTCGGCTGACATGTGATGCGTGCACGCCGGTGCAGGCAGAGAAGCCGCCTCCGATCGATCGTTCTCGTGTGCACGCATCAGCTACCAGCTACCAGCAGGGAATCGATCGGTCGTCTGACTCAAGTATCAAACAAGAGGTGGCGCGAGATCAACCGGGAGTTATACAAATATATCAACAAATTTATTGCTAATCCACGAGAGTCAGTAGGGGTAGATGCTGTCGTTACACCAACCAAGCAAGGAGGCCAAGCAAGCAGTGCGATCGAGCTGCGTCGCTGGAAGCATCAGGCTGGGTAGCATTTGCATGTGCGTCGGCTTCATGGCAGAACAACTCGAGATCGATCGTCATCCATGCGTACCGCTTGGAGATCGATGTGATGACTGATGAGTTGCCTAGTGCACAGCCAGGCGTCAGGCGTGATGAATATGGGATCTGTTGAGACATCACACGGGCCGGCCTTGCATTTGCAGCGAGCTTACTGCACTCAGATCATAATGCAGCGCGTCAATGCAGGCAGGCCCTCGTCCAGGTTTGGTCTTTCCTTACCACTTACTCTCTCTGTTTTTAAATTAATATAACTGTTGATTTTTAAATTTAACATTGATTATTTATTTTATTTAAAAATTTTTGATAAATTTTATATATTTTGATGTAATTTGATTTATCATTAAAGTTAATTGAATTACAGCTTAAAATTTTACACATTCGAGTAAATTTTTTTAATAAAACAAATAATTAAAGTTAACGATAATATTAATTAAAAAACAGAGGGAGTACGGCAGAACCACGATTATTGCACTCATAACTGAGTTTGGCACAACAAATCTGATAATAAACATCTTCTTCTCCGTGCAATCAAGCAACTAAACAGCTCATTTTTTTTAATGAAAAATGGGGAAAAAAATTCAGACGCAACCAAACAGCTGGTCATCTAGAACTGGATGGTCGAGCACGATGAGATTTGGTACAGCAGCAGCAGGTGCAACCGAAGATATGACGAAGTTGCTGCCCTGCCGCCGCCGGCGGCGCCACCGGTAACGCGCATAGGACGGGTCAGAGATCGATGCTTGGGATGGACAATCGGTCGTCTCTTCGTTTAGATGGCTTGAAGTCCCCTGCTCCTGACCAAATGTGTTTTAAGTATCTACCAACATTCAAAGCAACGATGCGCATGGAATTATGCGTACTGACTAAAAGTGTCGACGAAGCAATTTGGTGAAGGAGTTTAAAATTTCGTAGGAAACGTCACTGAAAACAGTAGTAGGGAGATGGGAGAAGGGAGAAGGGAGAAGAGGAGGGAGATGAAAAAGAACCAGGGGTTACAACAACAAGAAGGGAGATGAGGCACCTTTGGAATAGAACTGTGTCGCTCCGCCACTGCAAATACGCGGGAGATGTCAGTCGACGCAGGCACCGTGCAGGGAGCGATGGGCCTGAGGAGTACCCGATCGATGCGAGACGACGATTCCACCGGGGGGCGCGGCGGAGAGAGCGCCAGATAAGGAGATCGAAGGGAGGGGGTCGCCGGCGCGTGCGCGGCCGCAGCCCTTGCTTTTTCACCACGCTCTCACGTGCTACGTGCTCCAGCGGGAAAACGATACGTGATTTCTTCCCAGGCTCGGAGGACACGCGCGGTGCGGCGACTGGCGACGGCGAAGAGTAATCATCTACTACGACACAGCTAAAGTTCTTTGAATCAAGACGAAGAACCGTCAAGCAATCTGTTGATTAGCTGTGCAAGAAACGGTGCGCACAGATCAGCAACTGGAGATCCCTGTCCTAACAGAGTTCATTTGGGGTGGGTGGAAAGAAAAATCAACGATGGAAGGGGGCTCTTTGGGAGGCTGGAACGAACTGATCTCTGATCCCACTCGTCCTTGTGCTAACAACGCCATGTAGACAGGATGTTCTCTTTTCCTCGGAAAATTCTTCTGTTTCTCTCCTTCCACACATTCCACCAGGTCTAGACAAGTGCTCCAGTTAGTTTTCCCCTGTGCTGCTTGACCAATGACCATGGATGTACCTGGCCAACGGGCCGGGCCGACACGGCATGGGCCCGATCAGGCTCGAGCCGACTCTAAGACGGCCCTGCACGGCCCGTATAGTTCATCGGGTCAGGCCGTGCCGGCTTGCGGACCAACCACTTAGGCCCAAGCATGGCCCGAGTGAAAAAAATAAATTTTATTTTTGGAAGATATTACTGAAAAATTAATTATATAATATAGAAAAATATAAATTTTAAACATAGATTAAATTACAAATATTTTAATGTCAGGCCTCGGGGCCGGCACATTTGGCCAGCTATAACCATGGATGCTGTTGCCCACCCAGCCTTGTCTCCAGGTCTTTTTGTCTGCAGGTAATCTGCGATCCAACCGATCATGACCACCTTGGGCTCACCTACTGCATTCCAAAGGTCCACAACACCTGAATTCCCGACTATGAAATCTAATGATTCTTTTTTTTGTGTGTTTGGATCACATATGCCTAACAAACACGATGATTCGTAACTCATGAAAGAATAGCCAGCGCAGATTCTCAATTAGACAGCAAGATGCAGTTTCAGAAGCAATACAGACCTGTTGCATTTCAAAGCCTGAAACTCGCAGGCAACCAGTTAAAGTTTGCATATGACAGCGACCAGGTGATGTCTCACCAAACACCAATAGGTAATAACACAGATACAACGCTAGACATCAATTTTAGCACTAACAGTTACAATTACAGGCCTCTGAGCCGAAGTTTGAGCCTGAACGCTCATGTCAATGGTTCTCCACATATTCCTAGACAGAAACATATCGAACATGGTCTACATCTTCAAAGATACACTTGTCATGTGAGATCACATGCAGCTACCCACTCACTGTTTCAATCACTGATGAGCCTGGATCTGCTGCTCGAGCTGCATCAGAAAGATGGTAGGTAAATATACTGAAATTAAATTCTAATAGACGCCCTTGCAGAAGTATAACTTAAGCTGGGGAAACTGAGCACCAATGGGTTGCCTGTTACTGTCCCATTTTTTTTCCTAAGCATGACATGGCAGCATGAATACAGAAACAGTCACAAACTGAGTGAGGCGTTCGAGAAAAATTAATTGCTTTGGAAACCTAATAGTTTTAGACAGAAATTAAGAAGAACCAGGAAAGGTGTAATTTATTCTTATACAAAAACACTGTCCTTTTAGTATGGTATTTATCAACTTATAGTTAGAAAAAAAAAATGCAAGCCCGAAAGCAAGAGTAGGCACATAAGGCTACCTGAAGCATAGTCTGGAACTTGTTGCGCACATCATAGAACTCATTTCTCACGACAGCCAAGGCCATAATGCACCTGAAATTATGCAGAAATGTCATTTTAACTAAGCTGTAGAGCTTGAGACAGTGAAACAGAAATGAAAAAGGAATTGCAGTCCTAACTTGATAAGAAAACTCAAGCCACCTCACTAGTTAGTCGTAATGTAATTCTATAATATGTACTCCCTCCGCCCCGATAGAAGTTTATTTTTAGGTTTTGTTGACTATGACATTGACCACTGATTTTGATAAATTTAATTAATTTTAATAATATAAATTTTATATATTATGAAAATATTTCTTTTGATGAATTTAAAAGTACAAATACTAGGTTTTTTTAAATTTAACTGAACATATAAAAATTATTGGTCAAAGCATTAGTCAACAAAAGCTAAAAATAAGCTTCTACTGGAACGGAGGTAGTAGTAAGAAACATGGGGAACAACAAAATTACGAAAAAAACAGTAAAATTTAGTGTTTTTCACATGATTCTTTTTCAAACCAATGGTATTATCACGTTTCTTTACTGCTAAAATAATAAAACAAACCATCTAAGCAATAATAAAACAAATCATCTAAGCACCCCACACATTGCAACCATTGCTAGTCACAGTAAATTCTGCTGATACATATTACATACCCAGAACACTTCAAAGGCACAACAAATACAACAACCTTGGTACATGTCTCTCCTCCTTATTCCAGCTCACAAATTGCAGGTCATGTTCAGGATATTCTTGCAAGAAATGACTGGCTATACCAGCTTACACAAATATTTGAGAGTTGTCCTAAGTTAATGTAGTATCATGCAAGACAAGGTTCACTGGCATGCTCAGGCACATATTAAACAACATAGCAAATGGAATAATCATGGTATGACATACTACAAGTTACTGAGTACTGACCCATCTCTGTTTTTCTCTTGACAGAACTGGCGGAATTGCATGCAAGTGAACTTCACTTTCTGAGCACCAACACTGAAAAGGGGGAAAAAGAACATATCAGGAACATCAGCAATCTGATCTGTTAACATGATTTTTAAACAGCACCAAATCTATCACACACAGGGGTAACATGCAATGGTCGAGAGTTGGTGTAATGACTAAAGGCCCATTTGGCACGGCTTATTGCCACCATCGTATGCCACTGGTTATAATAAAAACACTATTCATATAGCCATTTTGCCTAAGCCACAGGAGCCAAGTTTCGGAGACCGTGCCAAAGGAACCATAACAAAGCATGCCCCACAGTGCTGGCTAATGAGCATTTCTATAGCATGATGCAGTCATAATAGCTATGGTAATCTTACAATGCACTACTCTAAAAAATTGTCAATGGACAGCTTCCAGTTCAACTGGAAAGACAAAGTTGCTGAATACAAGACTCCAGGTTTGATCAGTACAAAACAGCAACAGACCCAATAGTATACACTGGTAAAGTTGCATCAAGTAGTAAGCATTTGACTTGATTCATAACTCCTAAAGACAACAAAAGCCGAATATTTGCATCAGTTCAGCCCACTTTTTGACTTTACAACATAGTACACCAGTAGCAGTGTTGCACCAAAACTATTTGCAAGATGATAAATCTGCAGTTATCAACATTTAATCACAGAGCAATAGCAAAATGGCACTGACAGGAATATCCAGAAATCGGTCGCACAACGGTGCATACAGTTTTTGCAGCCAATGGTTATAATGGATGAAGATATCACACCGCGCAGGCGTGGACAAACAAACCTAAATCATAACTCGGCGCAGAACAGAGTTTGAGAAAACAAAGCGAAAATCTAGGTTATGTAATCACCTGGCGCTACTCCCCTTGAGCTGATGCACGTAGGCGTCCACCTTATCAAAGTCCACGGCGGGCTGCTCCCTGCGTGCAATTCGAATCCCAGAGCATACCAGATCGATTTAGGTACTCTCTGCAGTTCAATAACAAGAGACGAAGAGTGGAAAACGACGGTCTTACAGCAGCTTGGAGAGCTCAGTGATGATCCTATCGGCGTCGTCGCAGAAGATGGTGACGACCTCCGCGACGAATCCCGGCGAGCTCCCGTCGTCCTGCAGCATCTGCAGCTGCTGGAACTGCTCGTCCACCATGCCCTACACCCGCAAAACACAAGAAATCCGTCAAATCCCCCGCCTCACCCATTCAGAGCAGCGGCTGACCGCCCGCCGAGCAGCGCGGGGAGGAGAGACCGGGACTCACCGTGGCGTACATGGAGGCGATGTGCGCGTTGAGCTGCTCCCTGAGCGCCGCGGCCGCCATGGCGGAGCAGAGCCGGAGACGAGGGTAGCGTAGGAAGTAGGCTGAGCTGGGAGTGGAGGTGGGTAGGCGCGTTGAACCGGATCCTGCCGCCGATGGATACGGGGAGGATTCGATTTATAACCCGACCGCCGGCGATGGGGTGGGGAACGGACGGATTCCCGAGCGCCCGAGCCAAAGCCACAGCTGTGATTGCCACGGGCTGCTTTCGGTGGCTTGTTGGATTCCCTCCTCCGAGACTAGTTTGATGCTTCCGTTTTTTCCTCGGCATGTTTCCATTTCCCCTCTCCTCTTTTTTCCTTTAATTGGGGGCCAGAGCTTTCCAAAAATCGTTGGTTTTCTTTTGAAATTTGATTGATAGTACTCTCTCGGTTCCAAAATATAAACTATTTTTTGGTTTAGTTAAAGTCAAACTTTTTATCACTTTGATCATTAATAATATATAATTACTAATATTTTATTATATAAAAATTATATTTTTTGAACTCATCATGAAATAAGCTTTCATAAAAACTATAATTTTATATAGAGATTATGTAATTTTCTAAATATTATCAGTATAAATGCTTATATTTTAAAACAGATGAGTAAATGCTTTCGTGTAATAGACAGTTTTTTTTTAAATCTCATCTAGTAGGCAGTTATGGACGCATTATAGTTTTTGTTAGATAAAAAGACGAATTATAGGTATCTTTGAAAAATACTCCTACCTATGTGCTATAGCATTCGTCAAGGTTGTGTCAATAACTTCAGTGTTCCATACGTTACCATGTCATCTCTTTGACTATGTTCTGCAACAACACCTTGCTAGATGAAACATACTTTTGTCATAATTTAATACTACCTTCGTTCTAAAATATAAGCATTTTTAAGTTTGAGTAAAGTTAAATTATTTTAACTTTTACTAATAATATCTAAAAATTACATAATTTCTAATATAAAAAATATATTTTTATGAAACATTATTTTATAATGAATCTAAAAAATATAATTTTTATATGATAAAACATTATTAATGATCAAAGTGATAAAAAGTTTGAGGGAGTAAAGCTATTAAGGTTGGTTGTAACAAAAAACAATTTCAGTATTCAACAATTTTATGATCTGTTTTAAAATATCCATTTAAAATTACCAAAAAAATATTGTTTTGTTTGAACCAAATATATGCCAAAACATATTAAACCACGATATGCCAGCGAAACATTAGCTCATTTCAGAGATACAATTTTTGTTACAGGTTCATTGATGTTGCCTATGAATCAGTTGTGTGGAGCTGTACCAGACAGACAGACCCTTAATGGCACAGTTTAAGACTTTCAAGACAAAAACATAATATGAAATGTGCTTGAAAACATTTTTGTGTCGTAATTTCAGAGTTGTCAAATATACATATATGTGCGCAATATACCAGCGACATCTGGTTATATTAAAATTTAGTAATTGTTCCCTGTACAAATTTAATTTATAACGTGGCAGTGAAAGTATGTTCCATGCCACTGTTTAAATTTGCTAAGAAAAAAAACTTGATCGCCCAGCGAGATATTTTTAGCGTGCACTTATGAACTTCCTGAAAAGTGTGATACAACAACGATATCATTGTTTATTTTTGCCAAAGAAACTTGATCTGTGGTATCTAGAGTTTATTAGGTAGAATAAAATTTTGCAAAATAAAACTATAATTCTCTATATGTCATCAAGTCTTGTTTAAGGCTGTCATTAGCAAAAAAAAAAAAGTTGGAGCACCGTGTTTGTTTGCCTTGTCTAGCATGTACGTCAGGTTGACTCAGAAGACATGCCAAGTACATGCGCTGAAAAATATTGGACATCATGCATGACTTACAAAAATTAATTATTTTTTAAAAAAAATTTTTAAAATTGACATGTATTTTTTTATGAACGGAGATTTGTATGCTATTTCTTCGCTTGTTTTTCTATTTTGTCAACATCATGTTTTTTTTTCCAACTGGAAGAATTGCTTTCTGTGCCAATAATTGGGGACGAAAGAGTGCTCATATGCGATTTGCCAACTGAATCCATGTACTACGTGTGATCTGACAGGTCTTCATGATAAGGATATGCTCCGTTCCGCGGATGTTTGCACGTCGTGGCCGCATTTGCCTCTTTCCGCCAGTGTGCGATTCCCCACGTCTCCCTGAACCCTAGCATGATTGATCTCGTTCTCCGTTGCCCGACATCAGCGCGAGGGCAGAGGCAGCACATGTTGGGGACAACTCAAACAACCATAAAAACCTACTCCTACTTCTCCTAGTTGACTTTTAACATACCGTACATCTTATTTTAAAAAATTAATTCAAATAAATAAAATTATAAATCATATTTCAAATAATTTAATAATAAAGTAAATTATAACATCATATATTGATCACAAATAATTTTAAAATGGATGAAGTAATCGTTAACCGCTACACACCTCTATGCACGAATTACTTACTACAGGCACTGTCTCCTGCATTTACATTTTACACCCTCTGCCAGAAGCGTGAAGTTCGGATCACAGTGCGACTGGACCGGACCAGTGCGAGGTGATTTAGCAGATCCGAAACGGGCATGACCGCACGAGTTATGAATCAAGAGATGAAACAAACAGGCCTTATCAACCGGAAACCGAGTCAGAAACCAAAGGAAAACGTTGCGGTCTCCGTGGGCTTGCCTCGTGGCGGTGCCCTCTTCACATTCCCTGCTGTCCCTGGTGGCCTCGGCCATTGCAGTGCCGGCAGGGGTTCTAGAGATGCAAGGCTAATTGCGTAAACACATACTGTACGATACCATCTATCCGGACCATCAGGCCCGTACGCTTTATTCAAATCTCAAGCCGTATACCGGGTCTATATGTCTGTGCGCTGGTAAACATCACAATCAGAAACCGAATGGTCTGGGGGATCTGAACACAACTGGAAACTAACCGACGGGACATGTACACGAAGCAAAAGAGCGCCTTTTCTCAGATCTTGCTGGCGAACTGAAGGCCCTCCTTCTTGAGCTCCTCTTGGTTGGCGACCGGTGGCTGAGTCTTCGCGACCTTGGCGATGGCCTTGTTTTCGTCCGGTGACCCGCCTTCGAGGAAGGCGCCCAGGACCTTGCCGTCCTTGATCCAGTACGAGCCGAACTTGGGTTTGGGGGAGGTGGGGTCGCTGTCACCGAACAGGATGGCTTCACCCACGTTGTCGCCGTAGAACTGCCAGCTCAGGTCGAATGATCGGGAGTAGAAGTATGGCAGGTACTCGTACTCTGGTACAGATTCTCCAGACTCTTTACCCTTGATTGCCTGAAAGAAGATGATGCATAGTCAAAGAAATTTAGACAAATGACAGATGAAATCAAAGTTAACCAACCATTCCGTTTATTAGCAAAGCCATATACAGGTCCTGAGTCGCTAGTTTCGATATTTCAGTTTCAGACATTTCAATCTAGCTGAGATAATTTCACAAAGATACAACTAAAACTCACATTGTTCTTGAGTGCAAGTGGAAACCATTTTAATGATAGTAAAGTGCACATAAAATGCTGCACTAGCTCACATTTCATAAAATTCCACCTTCTCATTGTTATAGCTGTTTCATATATATATATATATATATATATAAACATGAAGTGACAGTATGGAGATTAAGCCTCACCTTTACAGCCTGCTCTGCAGATTTCCTGGCATGATCAACATGTTCCACTCTCCTCAGCTCATTATACATCTTCATGGGGAATGTGGCCACATCACCAATGGCGTATACTCCAGGTACACTTGTTTCAAAGAAAGCATCGGTCTGCATTTAAGATGTTTAGGCATGCCAGATATTAAGGTCGACAGTCCATTAGGATAGAGTAGATGATGTAAACGCAGTTTATTACATCTAATGAACAGCACCAGTACACACAAGTGCCATTTTGTGTACCAAAAAAAAAACACATCACAGACCTATTTTCTATTGAACCAACCATAAGACCATCAGCAGAGATATGCTCAAGGTTAAAAGCAAGTAACTGCTCAGATAAAAGCAGTAACAAATGCTCACTAACCTTGATTCCACCTTTCTCCTCGACAACTTGACCTTTGAAGAGAGTAGTCAATGGTCTGGCTCCAACACCAACAACAACAAGATCGGCTTCAAGCACACTGCCATCCTTCAGCTTAACCGCGGTGACCTGCAAGCAGGAGACAGTAAAAGTAAGTAAACTTTTGCATCTACAAATAGAAACTTGAAAGTGAATTAGGCTCTGGAAATTGTACATACATCACCATTGGCATTCGCATCAAAACCAACAGCTAGCGTACCCTTAACAATCTTGACCCCTTTGTTTGCATAGTATGCCTCGTAGAAAGCTGCAATATCAGCAGTGAAGAGACGGGGCACTGCAAGAAATGACATTACCGAGTTACATCTTTATTGTTGAAAACTCTTAACCGCAGTTTGGTTTTGCATCATAACTACACAATAATTGCAAAAACAAAGATGTTCCTTACTCTGTGATGCGTAGTAAGTAGAATAAAAGTTTAGTTACACTGCATAAATTATGACACTTACTGCACCAAGGTTCAGGAAACACCATTGTGACATCAAAGTCATTGAGCTTCAATGCTGCACTAAGTTCAAGGCCAATATAACCTCCACCAATAACCACTGCCTTTCCAGCCTTCTTTGCTTGGATAGCTGCCACCAGCTTGTCCGCATCATCGACTTCTCTTAGATATAGAATGTTGTTAGAATCAGCTCCTGGAGTGCCAAAATCAGTGAGCTTTATGACCTGAAAAGTGAGAGCATAGAGGTGTTGTTTGTTACTGTGTAAAAACAACAACAATTTTGAATTATCAGAGATTTCTTTTTGCCATCATCCACAGGTAGTAGAACAAGTGCATAAATAAGGATGTGAAATATAAACAGATCATAACATACCGTGGAGCCAGTAGCAATGAGCAAGACCTCATATGTAAATGTTGCTCCAGCTGCACTAGTGAGAGTTTTGGCAGCAAGATCAGCCTTGACAATTTCTGTGCTGAGGATCAGTTCAATCCCTGCCAACAGTTGTAAAATCAGTTTACATTCATATACTCAGTATCCAAAACCACAATATGACAAATACATATATACATATATATGCTTGAAGTGTCAAGTTGACCCTGAATGTGGATTCCGTTTGAACTAGCCAGCATATTTTTTTACTCAGGGATCTCGGATCAAAAATAAACAAGATTAATTCATCTCAAAGTTATGATTAAGGTGGTACTCAACTAACTTCATAATTTTTCTAATCAGGAACTCGTTTCTAAAATTCAGGGTCAGCAGTCAGCTGGATATCGATTTGTGGGAAGGACAGACACCTCAATGATCTATTACCATTGCCATTTCAATTTCTTGGTTAATCCAAACATCTGAAACCAAAATTGATCACTTATAAACACAGCTGTAAAGCTATTGCTTTGTGACTCAAAGTGATTGGACCCTTCCCCAAACACTGTGCAAGCGGGAGCCACGTGCACTGGGCTGCCCTTTTTTATCTAGGTTCTAAAATAAAGACAATTAAGTCATCTTGTACTCATCAGTTCATACAATTGACAAGAAACATGCAAATGATGAGGTAAATGTTAACGCAGCAACTGGATATGGGCCATAGCATCACAAGCTAACATGGACAAATTCAGGTTCACATGAAAAAATAGCTTCTCTCCACCACTTTGTTTAAAGCCAATTTTTACAACACGGAGATACAACGCAAACATCATAAATAAGTCACTCAAGCATGGTCCAGCATTGTAAGGGGATTACAATTGTACCTTTCTCAGCATACCATTCAGGCAATAGCTTCTCTCCACCACTTCCTACACACACATGAAATCCTGGGAGTCTTGCAGCATCTGTGCACAGTAAGAAGCAACTTATGTCAGTATGAACCCATGTGGTGGCAGAGGAAAAATGTTAAATGAAGAACTTACTTTGAGGAAAGAGATAACCCTTGCTGAGGGCAGGACGTTCATAAGGAGCCACCTGGAAACCAAACATTGGTAAGAAATGGGATTACCTCCACATTGATAAACATGGAGCATATATTGCTGGCGAAAATGTGAATTGAGAATCAAGAAAGACAACAGCCAGCACTCGATACTCTGACAAGCACTGAGGTGTTCAAAAGCAGCACTGTAGACAGAAGGCTGACTACAGAATACAGAACTCATGGTACCTGTGGTTATTTCACATATAAAGTGATAATAGCACCGAAAGAAAAGGGTAGATGATGAGTCGAAAAAAAAGAAAAGGGTAGATGCTTTTCTAGTAACAAGAGAATAATTACTCCAAACTACTTGTGATACACAGCTGCACATGTAGGCCAGGCGTACAGCACAAATGGACTCGCTTGTGGGTTCGTTCTTGGACATCATTTTACTTGTGTTGAACATCTCTTATCAGGAAATACAGCACATGGAACAGTAAAATGGAAAACGCTGGCATACATATATCCTTGAGAAGAGAACAGGAGAGAGGGAGCATACCGCCTCCTTGGAGATGATGGCGAGCTCCCCCGGCTTGACTCCCTGCTTTGCGAATTCTCGCGCCGCGTAACCCTGCAAATCCGACGGACAAAAGAGAAATCGAGCGAATCAGTTCGCGATCCTGAGATCCAGAGCCAGGAACCATCGTGATGGGTCCAGGAAAGAAGAACACTCAACAGGAAAATAAATCGAACTAAATCGAAGGAAGCGAGAGGACGTACCGCCGCGACGCCGCCGCCGAGGATGACGTACTTGAAGTGCTTCTCCGAGGCCATGGCTCCGATCGATCGAACTAGGGGCAGCGACGGGTCGGTTCCCTCCGGCCTGTGGACCAGAAAGGACAAGTGCCGCCCGGAAGGGAAGGAGGAGAAGTGAAATAAGGGGAACAGGGTGGAGTGGTTGGCAAAAATTTGCGGGAGGTGGTGGGCCTGGTGGCTGCTACACCAACACCAATATTTTGCTGACAAGACCGATACATGGGGCCCGGAATATGTGGGCCCTATTGGTCAGTAAATGTGTAAGCGGATGACCAATAGTGCGACGCGGAAGTCAGAAGGAGGAGGAGGATGCGGGTGGCCTGCCCGGGTGGAGCCCTCCTATTGGCTGGGTTGGTCCAGGTGGGAGGCGAAGACGTGGCGCGGTCATCGCCGTTGGGACTCGTGCGGGAGGCGAGAGGCAACGTCGTCGGATAGGGGTATGATATGAAACGGAACCAGCATCTTGCATGGAGCCGGATCTATCTTCAAATCTTCGTGCTCAGCAAATTAGTTTATGCAAATCTATGTCTATTTAGATCTATGCCATGCAAAACTACGTAACTATATGGCGTATATTTGCATAAACTTTCCACGTGGCAACAAGAAAATTCTAGGACCTTCTAGACGGGTTAATAGAATAGTGTTCGTACGATACAAAAGTTGTTGCGTGAGTAGTGATTTAATAATTTAATTAACATGAAAGCGTTCCCGCCCGGGGCGTTGCTGTTTAATTATCCGTGCCAATCTTTTAGTAAATCAGTACGCAGTCGGCGTGGACATTTGGCACAGTTGAATCAATCGGCAGCAGCGTCTTGAATTGCCGTCCGAGGTGAAGCTGTCCACATCCATCCGTTGTGAGAAAAAAGTGTCCAGGTGCGTGCGTGCGACATGAAAGAGAAGAAGATCCCAGAACGCACGAAGAGGGAGGATGATTCCGCGCACGATCCGGTTCACACCTGTTTTGTTCACACATCACTAGTCTCATCATCTTGTCTAGGAGCCCGAGGAGGAAAGAAAGATGCGCTGTCCTAAAGGCGAGAGGATACCGATGGCGATGTGTGGACGTGGCCCGATTTAAGCACCGCAAAATGGTTGAGAAGGCAAGGCATTTCGCAGGCCCTTGTTTGGAAAACTGTTCATTAATTCATACAGTACGAATCATAAAAAATCAATTACTGTAAATTTTACAGAAAAATATAAGAAAGAGAAAAATTTTCCACTTCCCTTCTTAATAAAAAAGTTCAATTATAGAGGGTCTATCGTCTACACTCATTTCCCGCTATGTTGTGCACGCAGTGGCAAATATATATAGTAACTAGTATAGTGGGCTAGCCGTTGCGCACCTATCGAAAAATGTTCATAGTTGTTAAAGTTGAAGAAATAACAAGGAAAGATGAATATATTTATAGAGAAGCATACCAGAAATATTACACTATAGCTATCAGTGCAGCAGGTACAAAAACAGTTGAATTAAACACGAGGGTGACTGCATATTGGACGTTTTGTTGGTTGTATTTGTAACAAAATTGTTTGAGGAAAATACTCAAATCAGAAACTCAGTATATTGAAGTTCTCCTACATACTCCTTAATATGAGGCATACATTAAAGAAAAGTTGTTACCAGTTTGAAGTGAAACAACAATGAAGCTTAGGAAAAAGAGGATGGCATTGCTCGATCAAGAGCAACAACAGTTTTTGTACAGAAAGAAATAAGATCTAGTCAAGAGTAGGCACCTTGTATCATTCGAACCTTCAGTAACAAAGGCAAAACAACTAAAAGAGTTACATAAATGACAAAATATCAATGAGATATAAATATGCAAACATAAATTTCAAGTTTGGTCTTATTGTTTTCTATCTAAAAAAAATGCTTCACGCTCTTCAGAACCATGCAAATCACTAA
>BCLH01000528.1:53702-68069 GCA_001602315.1 Zoysia pacifica | reverse complement strand
AAGAGCAGATTAACATTAGCAGGACAGGCACATTGTTACATCTGCAGTTGAATGTATTAATACCTGAGGCCCACACCTGCACTGAGGCATCACAATACATGAAAACCTTATATAAGAAATGCAAATATGCCTAGGAAGTTAATCTCCTATTTTAAGGAGTAAATTCCTATTTTAAGGAGGCTCCAGTTAATGGTCTTTTTTTTTAATCATAATGACAAATTTAGCTTCTATCAAGTAACAGCATAATCATACAAATCAAAATATGATCTCAATCCCTCAAATTAAATCAATATAACAAAATTAAAGGTGTTCAATTAGATAAAAAGTTGTCATAACAATCAAATTAGTTGCCAAAATCTATATAGTTAATCAGTAGAGAAGTATAATGGAAGTTAATAGAAAAAAATATGAGGGTTGAAGGGTATAATCATAATTTTTTTCTTATATATATAAAGAAAATGGCATGGAAAGGATGGAAAATTTAAACCGATGGTGAATAAGCGAAATGAAATTTTTAGATGGAAAATTTAAACCGATGGTGAAAATTAACATTGTAGTTGAAAGTCAAACATTGTAATAAAATGTGAGACTGGCTTTTAGCCTGAAAAGGAAGAGAGACAAAACTAAATTTAAAGGCAGAAGTCGACAATAGCAAATAAGATGGAAATATTCGCAGTATATCTAGGACAACAAAAGATATAGAATTACAATGTTCTAGAGGTAGGGATAAATTTGTGGGGGAGCTCTATTAGGAAAATATGAAGTCATTAAGGACATTACAGCTGATATTTTTTTGAGAGTAATAGAGTGAGTTAGGATACTAAGGAATTGATTCTACAACATGGTATGTACATAACTGAAGCAGTTGGAGGAAAAAAAAAGTGTTAACTTTGTTCAGTTCCTTCTGAGTTTCAGTAAGTTTTTGCGTATCCTGAAGAACCTGCACAGATTTTTCAAGCTATCCATGGAAGTAGGTCCAGCTAGTTTATATGATAAAATGTTAAAGAAAAAAGATGCAGAAACATGAAGCTAGTCTTTGATCATCTACAAAAATGGCCTTAGAGAGAGGAGCAATCAAGCCAATTTCTTTCACTACTGCCAATACCGATTGTTTTTTCTCGGAGCAATTTTACTGCACATGCATTCGACAACGTACAGGACAATATTTAGCAAACAGCACAAATTCAGCCTCTAGTAAAATGGACAAACTCCTGAGCTGGAGAAGCACGTAGGAGCCATACTATCAACATTAGGCCTTTGGGCTAATCTGTCAATATAACACGTTTAGAATAAAGCCGTCCCGCCATATATATCTGCCCATGTGATTTAGCCAGAAAATAACTAATGCATTCATAACACACAATCAGTCCTAACTAACACGTCAAATCAATATTATTTGATCCGTACCTCAAATAAAACAACAGAAAGAACTAAAGATATGACTCTAATATAAATTTCCAGGAATAATGTAGTTTATTACATAGTTAATGAGGGTGCTTCATAAGATAAATCAAAATAATGGAAGACAATCTTAGTTAAATTCAACAGGGAGTGATCTCATACCAAGAGAATGGCACCAGTTTTGAATAATCAAACAGAACAGCACCTCAATTCCCGACAAAATAAAGTATGAAGGCTTAGGAAAGCTATATATCAGAATGCTACTCACCTCTTGCTGATTACTGAGTGTTGTGCAGATATTAACAAATTGTTTTGTTTGTTTCGGATCCATAGTTGTTTTCTTTGTTCTTGTTCTGCAAAAGAACATTTCCGTATTGCGGTGAGAAATGGGGGTACTGAAGACGCAATGAGATGGGCTTAAAAACAGCGCAAGTCTAGTAAACAATTAACTGAAAAAGAAGCCTACGCTAGGGAGGTCTGCACAGTTCCCATATACAATACCTCATGAGAAAGGAAATTTGCAAATCATATGAAAGTACACATATTCTTTGGAGGATTACTGAAAAGACGTACCCACCTAAATCAAATTTAGACAAAAATGGCAGGCCACCATGTCTGTTTTAGTCCTACATGAGCTCCTGAAATTGGAAAGAGATAGCTAAAGTTAAAATTTGATGCAGTAAGAGAAATTTAAAAACCAAATGATTTGTGCAAGAAGAAAAAGAAACGCATGGCCTGGGTAACTTGTTTTCAGGAGATTTGTAAAGAATGTTGATTTCCAAGAACATCATGTGTCCCTGCTTGAGAAACCTGTGCCCTTGCCCTTCTATGAATCCGATTGCGCTCACCTCACCTATCTTACCTCTCTTTTATCTATCGCTTCTACTTTCTGCGATGTTCCATTATCTCGTGTGCATTAGGCTCCACTTGCAAGATCACCAAATTGAAGCTATCCAGAGCTCATGAACCTGCCATTTAAAATTAGAACTTAGTTAAAAAAAAGGTTCACCTTCTTGGGCACAGACTGCTCTCATCAAACTTCATGTTCGATGCAGTGTCCAGATCACAAGCATCTTCCTCCCATTTGCCAAGCATGGCTTCGGCCATTCCGTGAATTGAACACAAGGTTTCAAATTCTTGTTCCTCAACAGACTTCGAACAGAAATCATTCTATCCATTCATCCTTGTGCTCCACTGCGTTAAAGAATTTAGTAGGTTAGGTTCATATACAACCGTGAAGTACTAACAAAACAAAGCAGAAAACAGAAAGTGAAACTGTATAGAAGCTTAAATTTGTAATGCTTAAATCTATTACAAGAGCAGGTACTCCATAGTAGACCAAAAAATCACCACATTGTATAAATATAAGGGATGAGCAATATCAGCATTCCAACTATGACATATAAGCTCAGAACACTGCAATGTAAATATCTGATGATAAATTCCTGCCAGCTTCTAACATGGAAAAACATATGAAAGGATTTAGTATCTGAAAATAAGGAATATATGTTTATAGCTTCTTAAAATAATATGGACAGATCTTTGTTATCATAAGACAGTAAGGCAATCTCCAACAACAAATAAGCAAACTGAAAGAATTGGACACCTGTTTTATTTTTCCATGTAAAGTAGATTACCTTGACACAGCATGAGGCATCATGGAACATTCATGGTAACTGATCCAAGTGAATGCTTCAGTGTAAGCAGATCATAACCAGGAAAATAAAGACAGCAAAAGCGGATTCGGATCGAATGTTGCAAAAAAAAACGGGAAGCTGTTTGCCAAAAAAATTAAAAGCATTATTTTTTTTGTCACCAATAACTGTTGGAAAGAAGCGCGAAGCTGTGAACAGATTAGCTGACATAGTCATCAGGAATCGCTGAACATCTATATCAACCTTACCTTCTCAATCGCACTACCTTCATTCTTTTTCACATGAAATTGAGAACACCTTCCATTACATATTCAGGGGACATGTAACCACTAAAATGATTCCCCACTAAAACGATCCGGAGTTGAGAACGGGCCCATCACGAACTGGTAGGTAATCCGTTACATAGTGGGAAATCGACAATAACGGTGACTTTTAACCTGAAAAGGAAGAGAGGATTAAAGTACAAAACTAAGAAATCAATTACTATATTTTTAAACAGATTTGCTTTTTCTCTTGACATTGAGGGTTGTATACTTACTAAGAGAATCTCTGCGTAAGGTATATCAAAATTCTACTTTATACTTTCTGTCAGGCTACTCTCAATCTCAAGTATTAAGGAGGTACATAAGAAAATTTTACTTTACCCTATCCTGACTGAGCTCTGTTCTCTTTCATCGTAGACTCTTCAATAGCAGTGTCCTGTTTCTCTCTGACACAAGAATGAAGAGAAGTTTAGTAAAAACAACTAATTAGTATTTGTACCACATGAAAATTGAGTGATTCAGCAAAATGAACAAAAAAATAAAATTTGATAAATTAACCAGGACATCATTTTACATTCGATAAAAGATAAGAATTAACTCACCATGCAGAATCTTCTAAGCGGTCTGACCATGCAAGTGTTCATAATTTACAATAATTTGCCATTTAATTAGTTATGTATCATTTCACAAACTTTAACAAAGAAAATTATGTGGCTGACAATTGGAAAAGCCAAGTGGCGTTAAGCGAACACTCGCAAACTAATATAGTTGATAGGGAGACAGAACTTTCTCTTGACAAGGACCTGTGTCATTGCAACCATGTTTTTCTCATTTAGAGAATGATACAACTAATCAGCAGGTTCATGGTGCGAACAATGGAACAACATTGGTAGGCAACCTAACATCACTAACCAAATTTCTTGCTCTACATAATCAAGAATGGTAACAGACGCATTGCATCGAGCAATTTCAATGTGCCAATTCGAGCAATATTTTCAATGAATCATGGATATTATTGCGGAACTTAGGAAAGCTAAAACCCAGCAACCCTATCGTGGAACAATGTCAGACCAAAAAGAAAGAAGAAACATATCAAAAAAGAAAGAAGACCAAACAATATGCACAATATTTCAAACAAGACAATATGCAGGTAACTTTTTAGTTCTGCAGTAACAGGAACAATATGCAGGTCAAAGGAACAGTTCAGTAGCACATGCATGCCAATTTAGTAGTTACCTCTTTTTCTGTAGAAAACACAATTATTTATGTTCTAAAAACACCAGGATCTAATATCCTGAACAAAATTACACATGTTCTTGGGTCAGTAGACTCTACAAGAACAAACTACTGCACTGAAATTTAATTCATGACATTAATAGAAACCAATCAACACTTAGCATCAGGAAAAACATTGATGATGGAGAAAAAATATACATACGGCAGTAACCTTAAGATCATAGAAGAAAATATACAGACTGAACAAGAATATTCTAGGGTTGATGCACATTATCGCCATATTTTTATGTATTAGGAACTAAAAACAACGAATTCAGAAGGCTAGAGGGCGAAACTCGCACAGTGCACTCCTTTTTGTGTTTAGTGAGGTGCAGTGCAATATTGTTCCAGGCAAGTAACGATAAACAAATATTTACATAACATTTAAGCAAAAAGAAGAGACTTCATTATGGAGCACAGTTGGGTAACTTACAGTGAAATAAACAGTATGATTCTGCCCGGCATGCTTGTCAACACTGTAAAGGAACCTTAAAATCAGGGAAGAAAATATACATATAAAGCGAACAAGTATTGCAAGCTGATGCACATTACGACGATTTTTTTAGTTAATAGGAACTAAAAATACGAATTTACAAAGGTAGAGGGCAAAAGCTCACGCTCCTTTTTGCATTCTGTGAGGCGCAATGTGATATTTCCACCAAGTTACCAGGGAGAAAAATATGTACATACATTTTAACTACTTCTGTGTTGATGAATTTGCGGACTCTAGAAATGCAAGCAGGAAATGAGTTGTATCATGGAACTGCGAGAAAATAGTCTGAGATCTGCAATAGAAAATAACATAAAAAGAAACTAAACTGAAAAATCATACGTGTATACTTCATCAATTCTGCCACAGGATTCACAAATAATGTACAACAAAAGGACATGGTTTATGGTAAACAAACAGAAGGAAAGTGGAGCACTCTCTGAAATTTCAGAATAAGTAAACAACAGATTTGAGTGAGACAGAACTGCATGGAATTAACTAAGGTATTTACTACTATAAACAAAGTTAGAGCCCACCGTCATCCTGTCCCATACTATCGTAGTTTCCAGTTTGACAACCCATGAACAAAAGAATACAGATGGGGGCCATAGTACCACCTAGGGGTACCTGCAGCACATCCTTCCATAAGCTCTATGCCTTGAACAAACAGATAATGCTACTGGAGAGATAACATATTTTCGCCGAGTAACTGTGTACAGAATTCACAGGATTTCTTGATACCTACTATTAGGTTAGTGAAATCCCTAATAAGACGTGGAGATGTTTTTTTAATTAACTCAGAATCTCAAATAATAGAACACTAAAATTGTAGGTGTCTGGCTTGACTGAAAATGCACCTTCCATTCAGGGGACATGTAACCACTAAAATGATTCCCCACTATGTAAGCTTGTTTGTTTAACTATTTACAAATTTTGCACGGTTATTGGCACAAACTTCATAGGCATCAGGTTAAATTTTAAAAATGAATCACACTGACAAATCATATTTGTTTAATACTGTATTAATATTCAACAGCAATTAAGAACTTTCGAGCACCATAATACATGGTATCACGGAAGTGGAAATTTGGGTTTAAAGACACACAAACTGCAGCTTATATAAGCTGCAGTGCAACCTATTGTCATGGACTAAAACAATGGCTAAGGACATTGATGAAACCAGCCTGTGCAGTAATAATAATGTTAGATGTACCTTGTTAATGGTGACTTGATCTTGTCCATCTTGGCTCTATCCTTCCATCTGGATTCAGGCTTTGCAGAGAAAAAAATTGTTATCATGTTCAATCTTTGCATGAGCGCATACCTTAGAAGCTCAGAAAATTTGGCTCAAGAAAGTTGCTAGATAATGAATTTCAAGTTCAGAGTCTAAACTTGAGAGTGAAAAAATTTCATCCCATTCCAGGATGCAAATTAATAGGACGAATATATCTCAGCTTTACTCAAATCATGTTATCCCAATCTTAATGTTTTTTCAGAAGCCAAAATCCACTCCAGAACCAACCACGGATCTTTCCCAACATTCCATTCCCATCTCCAGGCTTGCATAGCTGACAGCACGCAGCGAAGTGGCATGCCATCTGTGAGAGCTGAAGAAAAAATTAAGCAAAACAACATCCCGAGCATTATTTAGTATTTCAAGGATAAATCACTGCATTTGTAATGAAATCACAAGCTGTGCTACAGTTTGGGCATTTCTGAGGAATAATACAGGCACCTGGTGATAAGACTCGTATATGTAAGGAGTATTATAGAATTCAGTCAGCTACTTGCATCCATGATTTCATTTAGTACCCTCTGATTCAAGCAAGAGCAGGTGTACTATGCTTATGTCCAAAGCGTTGGAAAAGTTATTGTGAACTCATGTTTTTTTTATATGAGTATATCAAAGTGAGCTTCTGAATATTATTTTCTTGAAAAGATTTATCTGTATTAACAAGCAAGCGTATAACTAATTTATCTCTATATGAGCCATCTTCTTATTTTAAAGAAATGGAGTTATTCCCATTTCATTTATTGTTGCTTTGTCAAACCTGTACCATATTAGGCTAGCATTCAGCATTTTTCTTCTAACTTAAGGCCTATGTTATTTGACAAGGAACAATCATTCCGAAATGTAAAATCTCTTTGTAGTTATGCTAATGTTAATAAGAAAAGATGGAAACATTATCGACCAATTAAAGCTTTGTATGCATTGTAACAATCGCATGAAAGTTAAGGCACTCTAGTCTACTATGCATGTTATCGTCAACATGGAAGACAAAGTCATCGGATGATATTCAGATCGATTTATGAACTACAGTTAAAACAAATGTACAACAAGGTTAGGATTCTAGTCACAAAACAGACTTCAAATTCGGGCCATACCTTGCAAAAAGAATATTGTTGACAAAGAATATAATGTGAAGCTGCCTCTCTTAATCCTCCAGGGCAAATGCGCTCTCCCTAAGAGCTTCAACCAAAGCCGGTGCAAAAACGGTTGCAAAAAACATGCCTCTGCTCCCTTAATGTGTTCCTTTGGGCCATTCAGATTATTTAGCACCTCGTGCAACTCCGCAGCAACTTCCGTGGGCAGCGACCCTGAAAGGCCCCTGAATCTTGTTGCAGTGTCATAATCCCCAAGACCGTGAGCACCATACTGCTGTTGCTACACTACTAGTCATAGAAAGGGGGATACGATGGCTAGTGCATCAACGGCCCCCCGCATCATGACATCAATGCACCATCGGCAGCGCTATACGCATAAACCCCTGCAGGTACGGGGCTACCGGAGGGCGTGGCGTGTGCGGCGCGGATAGTGGCCTCTTACTCAGGCCCATTCTTGGCGATGCACTCCAGAAGCTTGTTGATTCGTGTCCCAGATTTTCAAATTAATCGAAAATTGTTTCGAAATTATTTTTGATTGACTTTAATTTTTTTAAAATTTTTTGGACGTTGAAATAATTAGACTCGCGGACTTTTATTAAGCTGAGATTAATTAGTTTGCTTTAATCTCTGGAATTAACTCTCATGTAAATATCCCATCTCATCTTTATCCTCTACATTTCCCTCCCTATTTTCTTAAAAAATCTCCGACCGCTCCCCGTCGCCCCTCTGCGTGCCGCCTCGATCTCAGTGTTGCCTGCCGCGATTCTGCGTCGCATCGCCCCGAGCTGCTCCACACATCACCGCCCCTATGCCGACTCCGAGATCCCGTGTGCCGGCCGGATTCCCCGCCTCCACGTGCCCATTCCCGCGCCATGTTGCCGCTCCAGAATCAACTCCGTCATCGCACCAGCCGAGTCACCCGCGCCGCACCATCGCCTGACGTCGTCTCCACTTCGTACCTCGCGCTGTCTTCCGAGCCGCTTCACCGCGCGACATCGACTCCGTCGCTTTCGCCGTCTCCGCCCCGTCGCCTGCGCCGACAGCCTCCGCGTGAAGCCCCGCGCCCTGACGCCGACCCCGTCGACTCCGCCTGCGCCACGCATCGCCCTCGCCGTGTCGCCTGACGCTGTTCCTGCTCGGTTCCGAATTCCAGTACGCAATCTCCGATTTTCGTCTCCGATCCAGTGCACTGATCTCCGCGATCTGTCTTTGATTTTCAGTTGGTGAGAAATTCCCCTCTCTCAAATTTTTTTTTTCTCAGTGATAGATTGATGAATTAATTGCTAATCAATTTGCGATTAATTGTTTTGTGATTAATCTAGTTGCTTGTGGTCTAGATCTTCTAAAATTTTTGAAGAACTCCATTTGATCTCAGTAGATTCTCAAAAATTGTTCCGTTAATTTGTCTCTACGAAGTTGTCGTGTAGAATTTTTTGAAAAACATTTTGCGCACGTTTAGCTTAGTAGTTTCAATTTAGATTTAATTACCGAATTTAATTGTCACGTATCTAGTGTCTGACCCTATTCGTGATGTATCTAGCTAGTGATCCTGAGGAGAAGTACCGCGAGTCCGCTCAGTTTCGACAACCCGAATCTCGATTACGATCTCGAGCTGCCAGATAAGCCGCGTTTTTTGATCACTTTTGTACTCAGCATTTTAAATTGCATATTTTATTTGTAACTCTAATTTACATGCCAACTATTTTAAAATATACTAGCAACATTTCTAAGCCGTGCCTATTTACTGTTCCACAAATATGAGCTATAAAATTGCTTTAGAATAATTATTTTATTTTTATGCTTAGCTATACTTAGTTGTATTTATTTTTATTTCACACATATCATTATAAAAATAGAATTTTTGTTAAATGTTTTGAACAGTGATTTAAATGTGTGAATTTTATAAATAACTATACATAACTATTTAGCGGAGACAGAATGAAGTATGAGCAGCTGAGAGACTTTTGAGAAGTCTCTGTGGGCGTATCTGTTGCGGCTACAACAGAAAGACTCGGGCTAAGATTTTTCCGTGTGACTTGTTAGTTGTTGGCGTTAAAGTTAGAGAGAGTGACTGCCTTGGCAATTAAGACTGAGTCATTCGAGCCTTGTACGCTCAGTTAACAACCATACACACTACGTTACCTTGTATGGGCAGTGGTTTGATCTTGAAGCTTGTCGAGACTGGTTGTTTACCTGTGGGGTTGGCGGTATTGTATTAGTGTGGTGTAGAGTTATGACTTCCCACATGAGATGGAGATATCTTATTTAATCAGTGATAAGCCTTTCACAGCTTTAAGACTCGATTACGTAGCCATTTAAGATTCTTATCTTAGAGGACGGATAGCGCCAGTTAAAGCTTGTGGACGGATCTTATTTGTTCGTCGAGGCTATGATAGTAGTTTCCGATGACACTTTTCGTGGGTCCAAATACATAATCTCTATAGAATTATAGTCAATGCGTATTTCCACGTCTTTTTGAAAGGATACCCTCTGAGTTGTGCTCTTTGTTGAGTAGTTTTGTTTTTCTTCCTTCTCTTCTATTTCAAAATGTTTTACTCTGGCGTTTGAGCTATGGTCAAGTGTAGAGATTACACTGGCATTTAAAATGAACCCCTGTTCGAGATAACGAAGATCTCTGCTGCAGGATAAGATAATAAAATTTGACAGTTTTAAAATAAATCTTTCTCGCATTTTTAAAATAAAATAAAATATTTTAAACTTGCATTTAGCACTTGAGCCATGTCTTTACCCTTGAAACCATTTGTATATATACTTGTCGATAGATAGTACGCGGTTTGCTGAGTATTCGTACTACGTGTCCGATGAACCGTGAAGTCAGCTCCTGCGCTCAAGCTCGACTGTGTGGAGGAGGTTCGCTACCGCTGCTACAATGATGCTTCCGCTGCTGCACTTAATAGTTTCTCGATAGTGATCTATCTGCTCTGAGATGTTTCTGACTTGCGTGCAGATAGACCTTTTTGGAGGATTTATTCTAATAAATTTGCTTTGACTTGCTATTTTTTTCTGGTTTTTTGTTTAATATTTCTATTATAGTTTTTTGATTGATGGCTTGTGATGTCGTGCTTGCAAACCTTCTGATATTGGTAAGGTCACGAAAGATCGAGACTTATCGAAAGGTACGAAAAACCCGGTCGTTACAATTGGCTTCTGTCGGATCAGCAGGCGACCTAGTGGATCCGCACATCGGAGGCATGAAGTAGAGGTGCGGCGGAGGTGAGAGCGTCGACATGACCTCCATCGGGTGCGCCTCAAAGGAGGGAGGTGCGGATGCCGTGCGAATGGAGAACCTGAGCCGCGTCGGAGAACAAAGACAAGAGCAAGCACAACAAGGGGAGGCGAGTAGTGACGGCCATGGCAGATCTGGAAGGAGGCACGGCAGGTGGTTGGGACAGTGGCGGGGGAGCACAGAGAAGGCACTCGATGGAGCCGTACTGCCGGAGAAGCATGTGTCGGAGGGTGGAGCAGGCGAGGCGGAGACAACGGCGCCGCGGCGAACAGCGCGAGATGCCGCTAGAAGAGAGAGAGAGAGATCGTCTCGGTTCGGCCACGATAAGGACGTCGATGGGGCCCACGCGTTGTCGGTCGAATAGGGAGGCGACACGTGGCAGGGCAGGCTCAACCATTTTCACCAGGCGCACGGCCACCACACGCGAGCGATGGTGATCCGACGACGTGGGAGACGCGGGTGGGAGGGAGGGCGCGGCGGGTGACGGCCAGCTCTATATGGACAAATAATTTAATGTTTAGCGTGATTATAATTCTTTCAATTTTGAAGTGTTGTTCATGACTAGTGTAGATTTATACTTAGCGGAGGAAGTACTTAGATAGCAAAATACAGATGGATCGAAAAGTGAATAAAAAATGTTTCGTAGCTTAATTGGAGTACATACAGAGAAAGGTAGTACAATAGATGAGAAGTGGAAAATCATATGTGAGCGAGCGCACTTGTGAGTCGGGACCGCAGCCCAGCCTATCACTGCCACGGCCCACGGGCTAGAAGTGCCCTGTAGTCTCGAGTGGACATCATGCGTGGTTTGCCTCAACATGTGTAATCCCCCACGCCGACATGGAAGAAAGATATTGGAGACTGCATGCTGAAGGCAGAAAAGACGGGGTCTGACGAACTGTGCTAAAAACTTGTGCGGCTTAGCCCAGTAACGCGCAGCTCAGGCAGCAGGAAAGCGGGCTTTGACGAGCAAGCAGGCATCCAGACAGCAGGCACATACAGTATACGCGGAAGCCTGTAGGCACATGCTCGAAATTATTGGTTCAAATTTTACCCATTCACTCCTCTATACATTTTCGTTAAACGTTACTACTAATACTTAATCTTTTCAGTACATTAGATTTACAATCATGTTTTTTTAAGTCAGAAACAATTTTAACACATATTTTTTTAAATTATTATGTATCACAGTTTTTTTCCATGTATATGTGTTATCTCATGCACATAGATTAATTGGTTATTGCATGTACTCATTTTTTTTTTTATCTACGTGTATATGAAATAGTCTTGAAGAAGAAAAACTTGTCTGTTTTTATGCAAAAGATTACTCCCTCCGTTTTTATTTTATTGACGTTTTAGACAGGTTTGTAAAAATTAAGTCATGAAATGACTAATCTGCCCTCCGTCAATTGATGAGCTTGGCCGTCCTCTGGTTCGTGGGCGAGCAGGTCGTGCGCCTACTTCTCTTCTTCCCTGCAACGCCCGGCGCGTGCCCCTGCATCAAGCCCCGATGCGCTCCTCCATCTTCTCTCCATCAAGCTACTGCAGGCAGCACGAGGACGATAAGTGGGTTTGGCCATTGGGCCAGGTAGGGGACCGAGTCCTCGATGCACGCCTTCCCCTGCTGCCCCCTTTCCATTTGTCACTGGCAATCTGAAAATTTCTTAAACAATCAAGAGGCAGTGTCCCAAACAACATGAAATTTCCTCTCTGAAAGTGATGCAATGTCAGGGCAATCAGGCCGACGCCAAGGAGTTCGATGAGCTGCGTAACATGTCGAGATTGACCAGCAGGTTGCGCCTCGTGAAGGTCTTCCACGATAGCCTGATCATGGGGTCCCCGGATCTTGGTTCACGGCCACCACAGAAAGCACAAGCAAGTAGCAACATGAGGATCACCCAGGAACCAGATCGTGGTGAGCAAGAAGAGAACCATCCCCTTGGCCATCACATCCGAGCCACCGGCATAACCTATTGCTCCTCCTCTACCCACGCGGTGAGAGAGCATTCTGGTGAGGCGGTGAGGACGCCCGCGCGGTGTCGGGAGAGAACTCGTCCTGCTCGCCGGAAAGGGGCAGGATAAAGGAGGAGAGATACGCTGAGCGAGTCATGGATTTCGCCTCGGAAAAGAGCTGTCAACGAAGGCGGAGGTGATGGGGCAGATATGAAAAACTAATTTCTTTTGCACTGGCAAAAACTACAAATGTAAAACACATTTTAGTTTGAACTGGAGTACGATGTCAACGAATAAAGAACGGAGGGAATATATATTAGTGGGCCATGTGTTTCAGATGTTCAGCGCCCCCTACAATTTTGGTCTGGAACGGCGTCCAGTTGGCGGCTGCTTTGGACCGGACGCACGAATTCCGTGGGCGTCGACGTCAAATGTTAGACGCGCACGTCTCTGAATCGACCCAGCCGGCACGTCGGGCGCGCCATGTCTTTGAGTTCACAGCTCGATCCGCCACGTCCGAAGAACAGCGTGCTTTCGCCTAACAATCAAAGAGGCCCTGCCAAATCAGCGCTGGTGCATGGGCGGGGTTGACGCCATGAAGAGAGATGGAGACACCTTCGTTCGTGACCCGCTTCGACGCTTCGTTTAAGTTAGTGTTCGTGCTAGCAACTCCAACAGTGATCTGAACTAATTATTTAAACACTATTTTGAGTATTAGATACATAAACAGCAATCTAATAGGTACTTATACCAACTATCTAAATTTACTTATCCTCGTCTCCATTAAATTCGGTACTTATATTTAACAATAGTTTATCTTCAAAAAATTTTCTCACATGATTAATTTTTACCTACGTGACTATAATGTGACTATAATAGTGTAACACATTTAATATTTTATTTATGTGAATATTGGTACATGTTGGAGTTAGAAATTTTTTTAACTATTTATATTGATTTAGCTATTGTTAGAAATTGTTAGAAATGATTGTTAAAAATTGATCTCCACTATTTAGGCCCAACGGTCTAATAGGCCCTTGACATATGTCTTGATCGAGGGCGCCCAGCCCAATATGATTGGTGAGTCTCTGTCGCTAGCGTCATAATAAATAAAGATGGGGTCGACCGGTACTCACACGTGAGTTAGTCCGTACCGTCACACCCCACCGATCTACAAGGGGGCGCTGTGCCGACGGTAAGTTTCACCGCCGTCGCCGCCATGACGATCACCGTCCCCAGGAGATCGACGACGTCGCCGCGGCTTCCACGTCTCTGCCCTCGTCACCGACCGACGCTGCCCTAGAGCAGAAAGACCGCATCAACAAGAGGCACATGGCCACCTCGTCTTTCTCGACACCGACGACCGGATCCACAGGATCCGAAGATATTGACCACCTTCGAACCTCTCAAAGATCCTCTCCCGTCACACGAAACTCTCGGATCTACACTCCTAGACACAAAAAGAATACCACACTGGTATCAGAGCCATCTCTAGAGGTGGAACTCGACGAGTCATGAAAAAGAGCTCCCCAGAACCTTACCCGCGAACACATCACAGAAAAGAAAAAAGAAAAAAATGTAGCTGACGACGTACGCCAGTCGGCCTTCACTTTGGCGGACCCCCTCGGACTCCGCGAAAGATTTGTGAAAAGAACGGGGAGAAACCACACGGTTCGCGGCTTCCCCCCTGGCGGTGCA
>BCLH01000528.1:23039-42503 GCA_001602315.1 Zoysia pacifica | reverse complement strand
TTCATTTGTTCAGGTTAAAAAATAGTATTATGCTCTATTGCTTAATCATTTACATTTCTGTACAAGTGTTTCATTGTCCCATTCATATGTCTGTCCTTCAACAGTCAAAGTTTCTGTCATCTGTAATTCTAAGCCTCAAAGGTTGAACAAATCGATTCAGTTTTTACCATCACTATTCTTTTATCAACTTGGAGAATCAAAGTCTGTGTCCTCTGTAATTGTAATTGTTAGGCTCAAAGGTTTTTATCAGTAAACAAATTGATTCAATTTTTATCATTACTGTTTTCTAATCAACATGATGAATGCCTTCGACTATCAAAATTTGTTTTTTCTTATATATTGTCATCTGTACTATATTTAGGATCTTATAAAACATGAGTCAAAATTAACAGTGAAGCAAGGGGGTCTTAAGAATTTAGCAACTGTTTAGAGAGTAGTATATAAAAGTTTATAAATTCCCACGGCAATGCATCGGGGAATCAACCACAATAAGTTATCATCTAATCATCTATAAATTTCCGCGGTAACGTGTTGGGAATCACCTAGTTTCAAAGGTGCAGAATCACAGGAAGAAAAGAAATAAAGTACACACCTCCTCAATCCGTGAAATTGAAAACATACTTTGGCTTGGAAGCTCTTTGGTAGGAGCATCATAGGAAACAAAGAAATCTAAGTTACTCAATACTTGGCAAAGCTATAACATCAGGGTGGGCCACTAAGGAAAAAAGGGGCTGTTCGGATCAGCTAGTAACAGCATTTTGTTCTGCACTGCGCGGATTCGCCGTTCGGCTGCAGACCCGCTACAACCCAATCTTGGTAGTTGATGAGAAAGGGAGATAGAGAAGGAACGCATGTGGGGTCATGCTGCAGCAACACGCAAGAATGGACTGGAGGAGAAGAGTCATGAATAAGACTTGAGCTTTTAAATTATTTTTTAAGTTACTAACTGTTCATAGGCAGCACGGCGAAAAACGCAGTTAGTAACTGATCCGAACGGACCCAAAGATGAGTGCATACACTGTAGCATAAGCTACAGTGCTAGGATCACCCTTTTTCCAAATCCTAAAGTGGGCTGGAGCCCACCCATTCACAGACATATTCGTCACTACTCAGTGCTCTCATTTGAGAAAGAGTGAAAATCCTAATCAGTTTGAAGATGGAGATGTCTTTACTTACATTCCAAAGGCATCCTTAGCTGCATTAATGACAGTCAAATCGCCGTCAACAATATGAGTATGCCCATGGGATTCCTTCTATAGCTCAAATCTTGATTTAAGCCCTGTTTAGAACGTAGAAATTTTATGAGAATCGATTCAATTTCACATGAAAAAACATAGTAATAAGACGATTCCCGCGTTCCAAATGGGGATATAGGATTTTTTTTACCCCTATACATTCCTATGTTTCAAAGAGAGTTGTAGGAAAGTTCTTTATAAAATAGGACCCAATTGCAAGGAGATACTAAAGTTTGGTCGTGAGAATATACACCCCTCAAATGCAACACATGAAATTCTTTTATAATTTTCAGTTATTTTCACAATATGCTTAATCAATATACTCCCTCCATTTTCTCTTTCTTGTCATTTCATACATGAATACTCAGTTTAAATTCCTATTAATCTTGATGTCTGAAACCTAAAAAGAAACAGAGGGAGTGCTCCGTTCTAAATTATAAGTTATTCTATACTTCTTAAAATTTTCTAAATTATAAATCATTCTTACTTACTCATTTAACTTTTTCTCTTCTCAATACATCTCTATTCTATCTCTCTCCCCCTCGTTTTCAGAACATTCTATATTTTTCACTTTTCTTAATTACCGCTCTCAAATCAAAAATGACCTATAAAAAGAGATGGAAGGAGTATCATGAAATCAAACCACATCGCACGTATATGCTCGATTAGTTGAAGAACATTACTATCTCTGTTCCAAAATATAAGTATTTTTATATTTGAGTAAGGTCAAAATCTTTTAACTTTTACCAATAATATTTAAAAAATTACATAATTTATAATATAAAAATATATTTTTTATGAAAGTTTAGTTAATGATAAATTCAAAAAAAATAATTTTTATATGATAAAATATTATTAATTATATATAATTAATTATCGAAGTGATAAAAATTTGACTTTAACTAAACTTAGAAATACTTATATTTTGTAACGGAGGAAGTACTCTCTCTATACTCACAATTTAGGTTGTTTGGGCAACAACATGATGTCGAAAGCATAAATTTAACTTTGATTTTTTAAAAAAATATTTATTAAATAGTGACATATATATGCTTTTATGAAAATACTTTTTAAGATAAATCTATTCATTTAATTTTGATATTTCTAAATTAACAACTTAAAAGTTATTTGTAATTTATATTTTTAATGTTTAACTAAAACAAAGTTCAAAAGAACTTGAATTATACTCCCTCCGTTCTTTAATTTATTGTTGACTTTTAAATTTAATTTTGACCATTTGTTTTATTCAATTTTTTGATAAATTTAATATATTTTGATATAATTTAATTTATCATTAAAATTATTTAAATCACATCTTAAAATTTTACACACAAGCAATTATAGAATGCTTGGATCGAATATTAAATCAAGCCATATTTTCTCCGGCTTGCCAGGCCGAGGAGTCCACGGCCCGGTGTGCGTCGGCGTGCCCCCTCCGAACCGACCTCCCTCGCGCCTCACGATCGCTCGTCACGCAGTGACCACTGGACCAGGCCTTGGCAGTGACGCGGAGCACAAGCGACCGGACCAGACCGCGCCGCCGAGAGGGCGCGGGCGGTTACGGTCAGCGTGAGCACTTCCCCTGTCCAATTGGGTTCGCCCAAAGGCGCACGTCTCTTTCCCTGCTGCCGCCGACGACGGCGTGGGTTCGGTCTCCAAGCCCACCCGAGCCTTGCCAATTCCCTCCCTCCCCACCAAAATTACCGGGCCCTCCTCTCCTCCTCCGACGACCTAGGGTTCCGGCGGCCATGGACCTGCCTCCCGGCGCCGCCCGCCGTACCACGTACTCCCTCCTCTCGCAGTTCCCACCCGACGACGCCCCCGCCAACGTCCTCCAGCGCCAGTCCAGCGGCAGCAGCTACGGCGCCGGGAGCTCCATCTCCGCCTCCAGCGACTACCCCTTCCACCTCCAGCCCCCCGCGTCCGTCTCCGCCCCCGCTGCCGCGCTCCCTGCCGCCGCCCCCGCGGCGGTGTCGCCCTGCAAGAGCTGGGCGCAGCAGGCCGAGGAGACCTACCAGCTGCAGCTCGCTCTCGCGCTCCGCCTCTGCGCTGACGCTGCCTCCGCTGCGGACCCGGGGTTCCTCGACCCCGGTTATTCGGGCAGCGGCAGCGGCAGGACCTTCTCGCTAGCGCAGGCCACGCCCTCCGCAGAGTCCGTCTCCCATCGCTTCTGGGTTAGTAGTGCTCTCGTTTCCCCCTTCGTTTTGGTTGGTGCACAATCCCTGGAATGATCGCACATGTTCCATTTGATGGCTGTAGTAAGTGATTGACTGCATAGGTTTGAGTTTCAGAATGCCACAATTTCGTCTCACACTTCCAGATTAAAATTAAGGGCTGATCTTATAACTTGGAGGAAACATATCTTCATTACCGCGACTCTATATGCCTCTCCTAAAATAAACGTGGTATCAACATAAAAAAAAAAAATCATGCTTGCATCTTAACTTGTTATAGGTAAATGGCTCTATATCATACAGCAGCTTAATACCGGACGGATTCTATTTGATACATGGGATGGACCCTTTCGTGTGGTCGCTATGCACTGATGCTCATGAAGAAAACCGCATACCCTCCATTGAATCGCTCAAGTCTGTCCTTGCTGATGATTTGTCCATTCAAGCCATTCTTGTGGACCGAAGAGTTGATTTTGAAATAGGCATGGTGGAGAGTTTTGCCACCAGCCTTTTGTCCAGTGCTACTGATGCCAAAGATGTGGTGAACCAACTTGCAAAACTTGTATCTTCAAGAATGGGGTGAGAGTTGCTTTATAAAGATAGTCAACGCCTTTTAATTTGAATCTGACTCCTTTGGTTTATTAAACTTCTTATTGCATGTCTTTTTTTTTCGTTCCCATCTTTGTCAAGGGGTACAACTTCCAATGAAGAACACTTGCTTCCACGATGGAATGAGTGCAGTGAGGCTATAAAGTCAAGTACAGGATCTGTTGTGCTTCACCTGGGACAGCTACCTATTGGTCTCTGCAAGCACCGCTCTTTGCTATTCAAAGTATGTTTGCTGTTTATATTGGTGCTTTTGTTCTTGTCCTCTTGTCAAAGTCTATAATCACAGTAATAACCACAATGAAAATGTAATAGTGAAGAATCCATTGATCGTGTCTCAGAACATTCCTGAACATTTGTGGTGCATAACTTGATTACACTTATGAAACAAATGACTTATCACCTTTTAAGTTCTTTTGTTGACTTTAATTGGTTCTTATTTATGCCTTAACCGTATTTATTGCAGATATTAGCAGATAAAGTCAATATTCCATGTAGAGTTGTCAAGGGTTGTAAATATTGTAAATCTGATGATGCCTCTTCCTGTCTCGTACGCTTTGGACTTGAAAGGTACCCTTCCATTGAAGATCTTGAACTACGTTGCTTAATGTGTAAGCTATGATCCCATTTGGTAGATATCACAGCTTCTGTGCTTTAGTCTACAGGAGCAAATGTATCATTATTGTACTTGTATATAAACTAATGCACATGAGTGTCATTCGTATTTAAGCATGGAAAATATGTCCTATCTACGTCTTATTTTCATAACATTGGTAGCCTAATGTTTGTTTTGTGTAGTCATCTCTTGTTAAATTCATTTTTACAGGGAATACTTGGTTGATTTAATTGGGGAGCCTGGCCAACTTTCTAATCCTGATTCATTCGTCAATGGCCCCTACTCACTATCGGTGTCCTCGACTCTACATCCTCCTAAATTTAGGTCATTGGATATCACCTCCAATTTCAGCTTGGTAGCCAAGCAATACTTCTCAGATTGTCATTCATTGAATCTCTTGTTCAGTGATTCTTCTACAGGTTGGTTGTTACTGAATATGTCTTAATTTTGTTCCTCATGTATCTGCTGTATCCTAAACATGGAGTCTTCATCGGTATCTTTTATCTGTGATGGGTGTGACATAGTCCATATCTTGCATTTTTCAGGGGCTGCAAATAGCTCTGTAATTTCTGTGGACCAACATTACCCTAAGAAACCTGTTGCTGGTGATGAGATTTTGAATAGCTTAGTGCCAGGAAAAGGTAGATCATGATGATCTTCTTAGACTGTGAAAGTACACTACCCTATTTCCTTGTGATTATACATAGGGCTTTAACAGCTTTTGTCTCATACAATGCTACAATAAAATTACTCAACAGATAATGAGCCCCAATATTTCCAATTTGTACCTGTAATGTAAAGATTAAGTATGCAATTAACTGTAGCATTATCTGTATATGATTGCACTGTTGTCTGAATTCAATATATTTATACCCTGATGGTGTAGGACAAGCGGCAATGAAGCCAGACACTATTGTCCCAGAAGCTCCTCGAGAGGTTTTGCCGCTTATTTCTTCCTCCAATTTGAAGCTTGATAAAAAACAAGAGTTGGCTTTAATTGAGGGGACTCAGCAGTTGCGGAATACAGTAAGTGATCTATCACTTGCTGCAGATGACCTGATCATTCCATGGAGCGAACTGGTTTTGAAGGAGAAGATTGGAGCAGGTACAGGTGTACACAGAACATAAAATTCAGCCTTTTCCGTTCCATTGAAAAAAAAGGAAAAAGTTGTTGCCTTGTGACCATAAGGTCATGGGTTCGAGTCACTGGAAACCTCTTGCAGAAATGCAGGGAAAGGCTGTGTACAAAAGACCTAAAGTGGTCCGTGGTCGGAACCTTCCCCGGACCATGCGCAAGCAAGAGCAACGTGCACCGGGCTGCAATTTTTTATTTTCTTGTAAATAGGACTATCACAATAGATTGTGCTTGCGGCATTAGCATTTGGATCATAATGAGTAATGCTGAGTAATTTGCCTTCTTAAATTTTTATGTATCCTATGAAAGAAGATTTTTGTGATTTGTTAAACATTCTTCCCAGGTTCTTTTGGAACAGTTCATCGTGCTGACTGGCATGGATCGGTATGCTTTTTTCATGCTTTTTTTTCACTTCTTTCTTCCAATCAATTTTTCTCTATTATTTTTTGCTGTCCTATCACCTATGAAGATATAGGGGTGTGAAACTGTGGTTGTGGGCATCTTTGGTGTGGAGGTGCCATGATCAACAATTAGAGAACGGTGTTCTGGTAGAAATGAAGAGGGATTGGAAAATAATAGGAACAGAATAGTTTTGTTTCTTGCTTGACTTAGTCTATGACATAGTGGGATCTTATGGCTGAACTATCTCCTTTGACAAATCATGCCTTGACTGGTATTATGGGCCTTGGGCCCATGGGATGGCTCAGGCTATCCAGCAGATCAAGTAAAAATCAGAATCATTAATCAGCTGCTTAGTTTACTTAGATGTCAAGTTGTTTAGTTAGAGATACAGATAATTAGCAGACTGCTTAGACATCAATTTTGTTAGTTTGAAGTCATTACAAGTGTAAGTTAGGCAGGCTATATATGCCTGGCTCATACATCAGTTTAGGCAAGCAACAAGAAAACTAAACAAAGCTGTCAGACCCTCCAAGGGAGGGCACTTGACGATTTCCTTTTGCTATCCTTCATTCCTGCTGTACACTAGCCAATACATATCATTTACTTAATTGTACTTCTAATTCATTCTAGCTAATTGGACTCCTTCCCTGACTTTCCTGGACTCCTGTTTCCTCTCCAATGTATATGCAAACATGTTATGTAGGATCAATCAGACAGCAAATTCGTACTGAATGGTGTGCCTCTGCATTCTTCATTTGAACCATTCTTTTGTCTGAACTGTTTCATTAGTTCATTTGTCCTCTTTATGCTTGATCATCGTGGGCTCAATATTGCGATCACCCATATTAATGCAGGATGTTGCAGTCAAAATACTTATGGAGCAGGATTTCCATCCAGAGCGCTTCAGAGAGTTTATGAGAGAGGTTTGTTGAATAATTCTGCTTGGATTGTTATTTGAAGTGCTTCTTAACTTTATCATGTTGTCGTGCTAGTTCTATTCTACATCAATGTGGTGTTTATGCTTTTATGTTTTATTCCTGTTTTGCAACGACATGCTGTTAAAGCAGTCACCTGATGAGTACTTTCTAAACGTGGTAGGTTGCGATCATGAAAAGTCTGAGACATCCAAATATTGTTCTATTCATGGGTGCTGTTACTGAACCGCCAAACCTGTCTATTGTCACTGAATACTTGTCAAGGTATGGATTCTCTTTTCAGGTATATATACCTTTGTTTGTGCTGATCCTATGATAAAATAGTTTCATGGCTACTTTCAACACGTGGTGCCCTTCTTTCAATGCAGGGGTAGCTTGTATAAACTTTTGCACAGGAGTGGTGCAAAGGAAGTTCTAGATGAGCGACGTCGATTAAATATGGCATTTGATGTGGTATTGTATTATCACATTTTGCCCAACTGTTTCCTCAACTACTTTAATCTACCATCCTATGAATTAATTGATATGTTTTTACGATCTGAATCATCCCTGCTGGCTTGACAGGCCAAAGGAATGAACTATCTTCATAGACGCAGCCCTCCTATCGTTCATCGTGATCTGAAGTCTCCAAATCTTCTAGTTGACAAGAAGTATACTGTGAAAGTATGTTTCATGAACTGCATACCTTGTTGCATTTACACATATATTTCATGTGCATGATCTCATGTGTGTTTTGTGATGGTGCATGGCTCAGTGATCATACTCGTCTTCTGGAATATTCTCTTCCATATTGTTAGCCTGCAATGTTAATCTGCAAGTTCACATATTACTTCATATTGCTTTGTCCAGCTTCATATGTTTTTTCTGCTGTACGCATGCTCCAATGTCTTTTCTTTTTTTTTTTACAGCTTCTTTGTAGTTATTTGATAGGCATGTAAAACTTGCAATAGCATATGCATCTAATGCCGTCTAGTCATAGAAATGTTTGATTTTCATTGAGAGAACTACTGTAGATTTCCAGTCATCGCATTGTTCAGTTGAGAGGATATCAGATTTTTATGATTTAATATTTTATTAATAATTTTTTACTTTAATTATGCATTTTACTCTTGATTTGTTTGTCTGATCATGACGTGGTATTGGAGTACCCACTTGGCTAAACTATTGATATTTTTAATAAACATAGGTATGTGACTTTGGCCTTTCCAGACTAAAAGCTAACACCTTTCTGTCTTCCAAGTCTTTGGCTGGAACTGTAAGTGCTCCTTCCACTTTTCTTAAGTTCTTATCCCATTCAAATAAACATTCTTTATGTGACTTGAATAATCTTATCATTTAAATTTAGCCGGAATGGATGGCACCTGAAGTGCTTCGAGATGAACCATCCAATGAGAAGTCTGATGTTTACAGCTTCGGTGTAATATTGTGGGAACTGATGACATTACAACAACCATGGTGTAACCTGAATCCTGCCCAGGTATCTCAATTTGTGTGATCTGGTATCCTCATTGACATAGCAACACAATTCTCTCAATATTGTTGAATGAATTAGGAGTAGGAGCATATTTTACTTATACACAACCTATTTATGCACCTGAAGTGATGTATGCCACTTGAGCATTAACTTTCAGTGTACTTGCTACTCTACAGGTGGTTGCGGCCGTCGGTTTTAAAGGAAGACGTCTTGACATACCAAAAGATCTGAATCCTCTAGTAGCTCAATTAATTGAATCTTGCTGGGCAAAGTATGTTGTTGTTTCACCTATATGTCCCCTTCATTTTTACATCTGAGAATACAATCAGGACTTGAGTCTAACTACACTGATGTCACCTCTTCTGTAGTGAGCCATGGCGAAGACCCTCATTTGCGAATATTATGGAAGCTTTGAGACCTTTAATTAAGGTTCCAGTACCACAGTTGATTCGTTCAGATTCATAGCCTGTTTTATACTGCTACAGGACGATGCATTTTACTATATTCGGCTATAATACTTCATTATGAGAAAGGAGTACCTTGCAACTTCTTTCCATTGCTTTAGTTGTGCTTTCGATTTTCAGAGTTCTGTCTCATCAACATAATTATTTATGAATCATTGATTTCCAATTTACTTATGTTATGTATCTGCAAGATAGTTTCGAGTTAAGTTGAAAAATCAAACACAATCACATAAGTGAGTCTGTACTACAATTTTTGTTGCACATCACTTTATTTAACTGAACATGTCCATTCTATAAAATTTGTCTCGTTGTCTGTAATGACAACCAGGGCACCAAACTATTTCATATTTTTGTTAAAGGTTGAGATTTCTGAATTATTACTAGTCCATGGTGCATGCATACCAGCTGCTCCAACTTTACAAGCAGGTAGTATTCTTCTATTAAAAATATAAAGTAGTACTGATGAGGCTGTTAATTGTTTACATGTCTGCTTATTGCTTCTGTGCGCATCAGGTGGGGACCTTTTTATTTAACTTACCCATGCGATGTGGGATGACGCTTGTCTGCACCCTTCACTAAATTGGATGTCTCATTTGCTTTTTATGCATAGAGTAGAGTTCTTCAGGGATGATAATCACATCATATATTTCATGCCATCTTTCAAACACAAGAATCTTCTGGACATATTATGTAAATTCTGGTTTCTCATAGGTTTCTGCACAAAATGAAACTTCACGTAGCAGCCGTGAAAACAGAAGCTCTTATGGTGATACTACCCAGTGTCCAGGAGCAAGAAGTGCTGTAGAAACTGATGTATGTTTGCATACCAGTTTACCCAACGGCTACCTGTCGCTTGCATCCATCCGATCAAATCCCCATTCGGGTTGGAAGCAAGGTTTCAAAAAGTGGCCAAATCGGACTGGTTTTCGTGAAAACTGGTCAAACCGGTCCGGTCTGGTTTGGCTGGTAGACCGGTTTTCAGTTTCAAATTTTTTTGAATTTTAAAATTTTAACGGATTTTGAAATAAAAAAATATGTAAAAAAATTAGACAAAAAATGCAACATTATAGTGGAATCTATTTTTGAAAATATATCGATTTATGTGACGAAAAAAAATCACGAAGTTAATATGTAAAAAAGTAAAAGAGATCTTATCTTCTGCTATGACTTCAAGACCACTCACACTCGCCTTTCTGTGACTTTAGAGTGTTGTCCATGAGCTTCTGTCGCGCATCTACCGATCTATATCGCCGTTCGCTCGCGCCACCATGAAAATCGCCATCGGAGACCGGAAAGCTGGACGACTCGAGCTAACCGGTCGGTACAAGCGGCTAGCTGGTCGATTACAGCGGTTAGCCGTCCGATTAGCTTGGTTTTGCGCTGTATAAGGTTAGTTTGCTATTTAGGGTCGATTTTTATCAAATTTTTTTATTTCTTTGAAACTTTAAAATATGGTTGCTTATTTGTATAGTATTGTTGAATATAAGATGGCGGATCAGTCAGATTCGATATGGGAACACGGAGAGAATGTGTACTTCGGATTTTGTTGCAAATATTGCAAAAGTATGAAGAAAGGTGGAGGTGTTATACGATTCAAGCAACATTTGGCACATCGGGGCGACAATGTGGTGGGTTGTGCTCATGTTTCTGTCGAGGTGCGGGACTATTTTCGTCGAGTGCTTGATAGGACCACCGAGCGGAGGAAAGATCGAGCTAGACAGGCCTTGAGACAGCAAGAGATTGCAGGTGAGCGCAATGTGAATGTGAAGGATGATGAGAAGCTGCAGGCTGTCATGAGGCTATCTAGAGAGGAGGAGGAATTTCGGCAGCGATGGCGTATGTATGGTGACCAGTTCGAGCAATGTGTTGGTGGTTCGTCGAGTGCAGGTGGTTCTTCGGGTGCAGGTGCTTCTTCTCAAAGTGGTGGTTTCTCTCAAGATGGTCTGAGATTGTTTGGCATAATGAGAAGGTTAATGTCATAGGAGTCAAGTGCTAAAAAACTGGGTTCAAATCAGGATAGATACTGGTTCATGAATAGCAAAAAGTAAATTAGCAATGTCAACAATTGAAAAGACATGGTCTAAATTTTTCTATACAGAAGCCATTGTTGGTAGAAAAACAGATAATTCGTATTTTATTAGCGCAGTCAAAGAGACACAGAGATGGGGTACGCTACTTTTATTTCCTTCATTATGTTCACAATATGTTTGTACATATTTTATGTCATGATATTATGTTTGCAGGTGAGGGCATTCCTAGTCCAATTGATAGAGAAATAGATAGAACATACCTTGATCAAAATGAGGAAGATGTTCAGAAGCAATTCGAAAAATTCAAGCTAGAGTGGTCGACGCATGGTGTTACTATCATGTGCGACTCTTGGACTGGATCTACAGAGATTAGCTTGATAAATTTTATGATCTATTGTAACGTTGTCATGTTTTTCCACATGTCTTCTGATGTTACAGAGAACAGTCAGTCAGCAGAGTTGATATTCAAGGTATGTTCGTATGTTACTTCCATTGATCATTTAATATATTTGCACCACTGTCATATTGATTGATGGCATGTTTATTTACAGAAAATGAACAAAGTATGCATTGATATTGGTCCAGAGCATATTGTCTAGATTATTACTGATAATAGTTTCAACTACAAGAAAGCATACAAGCACCTAAGAAACAAGTATAATCATATTATCTGGCAACTGTGTGTGGCACATATAACCAACTTGATGCTAAAGACTATTGTTGACTTTTCAGAACACAAAGCTGTGATAAAATTTGCTCGCAGAGTTTTTCGTTGGTTGTATAATCATAATTAGCTGCACTCCATGATGACGAATGTTATTAGTGGTGAGTTGGTAAGATGGAATGCAACCCGTTTTGGTACCAACTATATGTTTCTTTAGAGCGCATCGTTGAAGAGACAAGTTCATGGTATGGATAGGTTCTGAATGTTTCTTACAAAGTTGATTATCCAACACTGATGAAGGAAGATATTCACACTCGTGCCTAGCTAGCATGTCATGGTGGGACACACTAAAGTATGTAGTTGATGCCGTGCAACCATTATATATATATTTCTTCGGTTTTTTGATCAAGATAAGTCCTCAAACTTAAGTGAAGTTCTTTTCTGGTATCATATGTTAAAAAATAAGTATCAAGCTCTTTTCTGCAATGATGATGAAGAGTACGAGAGGTATATAGAGGTTATTAATTGTCGGATGTATGATATTTATAATGACACATTTGTGAATACAGGTAAAATGTGTTTACTAACATTATCACTAATGCATTTCGTTAATGATTCCTACGTATCTAATTATTGCTATATGTGCAGCTGGAGCGTTGAACCCAAAGGCACACTATTTATATGGGTTCAATGCAAATACGTTACATGATATTTGAGACGTATTTTCATGTATAGCACCCACTGATTTGTGTGTTCAGGCTCTGTAGGAGACAAAAATTTAAAGAAGAAAACAAGGTTTATTCGTCACTGAGTTGGCCAGCAGAATGGCAGTAGATGCGAAAACTTCACCTGCTCAATGGTGGCACATGTTTGGTGGTGAGACATCAAATCTTCAGAAGTTTGCTTTGCGACTAGTGTTGCAGTGCGTATCATCTAGTGGATGCGAGCGTAATTGAAGTATATTCTGTATTGGTCTACAGAAAGGTGCGCAACAAACTCTCTCATGTTAAATTGCATAAGTTGATATATGTCAACTACAATCTTAGAATACGAATGCGAGATGCTGAATTCACATATAAACCACTAGAAGCTGACCCTTTTGATCGTCTTATAGAGCTATCTTTGTATGATTCTTCTAATCTAATTAGAGATTGGATGGAATATGGAAGATCAAATGATGATCCTCTTCTTGAGGACACGGAGAGTGACACTTCTCTGCCATCTTGTTTAGTGAGCACTGATGAAGCTAGTAGACAGTTGCTACGGTTGTCTCGTGCTGCAACGATGTCTGAATAGATAGAACAAAATGTGAGTGACACTCACATAAAAAAGAGGAAACAACAGCGTCAAAGAAAAAAAGACAGGTGCTAAAAAGAAAAGGACTACGAGCAAAGGCAAAGGAAAAGGTAAAGAAAAAGAGAAAGGTAGAGAAGTGGGCAGCGATGACTCCACAGATTCTGGAGACGCCAGACGAAGCCCACCTCACCAGAAGTCCAATGACAACAGCTCCCAGACAGATTCTGGAGATGTACCAGATGATGTGAACGTGGTTCCTGACTCCTAGTCACCAGCAACTACGTATCATTTCACAGGTAACCATATCTTCGCATTATATAAGTAATTTTAACTTTTTTCTTTCACACTTAACTTTTTTTCAGGTGAGACAGAATTCATCCATCCTACACAACATCAAAACTATAACACTCTACACTCACAAAGGATCATAATGAAAGGTAGACAGCATCAATATAGTGCTTACTACTTGGAGACTGACAGTGATACCTCTTACAACTAAAGTCTTGAGTATTACAATTATCTTTTGGGTGATCATAGCTCACAACCAACGATCACATGGGTGTACCAATAGCAAAATCTAGAATTTTATCACATGTTGCGCTCATAATAGGAGACAACTTTCGCTTGGACGGGTCAAACTTGGAATAAATTCAAAGTCGAGCTGCTCGCCACTAGAGGAATTCAAATAATGTCAAGTGATGAGTGCGACATGGCTTATTTTGATTGGAATACAATTCTAATGTAAAGTGTGAACTTTGTGTATAAATTATGAATTTCATTGATATGAATATATTATCAAATTGTATAGTTTATTATCTATTGATGAAGTATATATTGTGTAAATGTATTACAAGAATTTTAAAAAAGTCATGTCAAATTTTTTTGGACTTTTTCTATTTTTTCTTTATTTTTCAATATTTTACCGGTTTTTCACTATTTCGACCTGTTTATCGGTATAACCGACCGGTTTTCGTTTCTGCGTGCAACGGCTCAAGCCGGTCGGTTTCTCCCTTTAACCAGCCGGCTAACCGATCAAACCGACCGGTTAACCGTTTCACAACCGGCTTAGCTTTCGAAGTTTGAAAAATCGAATTCAATCGAAAAACTAGCCAGTTTTTTCGGTTTCGGTAAACCGCCAAACCGCTAGTGGCCGGTTTCGCCGGCTTCACCGAAATCTCAAACACTGGTTGGGAGATGACCATTTGGATCTTCCATCCCCTCCCACATACACGGCAGCTGGAGATCCAAGGAGCAATCAATCAGCTGATCATGGCTTGTGACATAAAATAAGATGTCAGGACATTAGTTATTTCGCAATGAATCAAACCTACCTGTCGAGATGTACCACAAAAACCGAGGGACTCCTTTTGTTGCTGAAGCTAAAGTGCTAACAAATTTGAATGTTGAGGTTTCATCCCGTCCTTTGTGGTCTCATGTATTTGCTTTATCTCCTTGCTGTTAAAGGCTATATGTGTGAGAATATCTTCATTGCCATCAAATTGCTGTATAAATAATTTTACATAATAAGGGTGCTAACACTACATGAGTTTTTTTTTTTTTTTTGAAATCAACACTGCATGAGGTTGAGTGTCAATAAATGGTAGTATTAGAACACGAGTCTGTCTCTCAGCTGAATTCGCTGATCTATGAACAGATATGGTGTTCGGGGGATTCTAAAGACGTTAAAAAAAAATAAAGATAAAAATGTTGAGTCACGGGTGTAATTAAAACTTGTAACAGCAAAAGGATAATGTTGAACGATGAATATCCAAATCATAATGTTTGACTTCCACACTAGATGTAAGAATATGTTGGAATGTTGAATCAGCAGACAACAGTGCATATGTAGATGTATCTAAATATTGGATCATCAAAAATATATAGTAAATGTTAGTGCCATCGATACAGCATTAGAAAATGTTCGAGCAGAAAAAGGGTTAACACAAAATCGCAATATCATAATGCTGGGTTCCTTTATAACGAATAAAAAATTGGATAAAGTCATAAAGTCAAAGTCTAGATAACCTTTTAAAGTTATTTTTGGTTCATTTTATCCTCGTACATTTGCCATTTGGCTCAATTGGCCCTTGTTATAATATTTTGTTTTTGTTTCTCAATACATAAGTTCAATCTTAAGCTAAAATTTTACGATATGATAGAGAACACCATTACACATGTTAAAAAATACAAGATAAATTTTTTTTAATTATTTTCATATGTAAAAATATTTAATAGAAAATTAATCTTTATGATACAAAACTATACGAAAATAATGACAAACAAATGGGGTGTATTTTTCTACCATGTGTTACAATGTGCTCTATCATCTTGGAAAATTTTAGCTCAAGATTGAACTTATATATGGAGAAAAAAAAGACAAACTATAGTAGAGGGTAAAATGAACTAAATGGCATAGGTGTGGGAATAAATTGAGCCAAATAATATAGGTGTGGAGATAAAAAAAAAGGTTTAGGAGTTATCTGAATTTGGACTATATTTGAGAGTAGTAAATTAGACTTTATCCTAAAAAATTTAATAAACAAATCATAATGTTGGCACCAGATAAGAACTTTAGAACAACAAAAACTAAGCTAAGATGTTGAATCCCCATTAAAAAATCAAAACATCAATGTAATTTAGAGTCAATGAAGTCAACAGATTGATTCGGATCAAATTTATTTGTAAATGATGTTTTCCTTAGCCTGGTCCACATCACGATAGCCATATCACGTCTTTTCTTTAAAGGTCCCTCATAAATGACTCACTAATGTATTCAAGAAAAAAAAATTATCGCTAATGCAGTCCAAGATAAACGAAGACCACTAATCAGATTCACCGGTACCCTTTCCCCTTTCTGCTATAAACCCAAGCTATAGGTGGGCCACTAGGAGGCAACTCATCTCCTAGCCCACTTATCGGCGGCCGGCCATCCTCTGATGAGCATTTTTGTTAACTTCGCTCTCAACTCGAGATCCCTTCTCCTTTCATTAAGTGTGGTGTGATTCTTGGCGAACCGGTTTTGATATGTGCTTTGAAAATTGAAGAAGGATATAGTTATGGAACTCCCTTCGTTCCAAATTATAAAAAGCTCTTAAGTTTTTTCAAATTATAAGTTATTCTCACTTTTTGATACATTTTCTCTTTTTTCAATACATCTCTATCTCTGTCTCACTCCTCTTTATCTTCAGCACACTTCACATTTTTCACTTTTCGTAATTCCTGTGCTTGAACTTAAAATGACTTATAAATTGAGACAGATAAAGTATTTGGTTAGTGTGGGCGCACTGTTCTTGATGTTCTTAGGGCCTTCTGAGAACTTATACAAATTTATGTATTGATAGTGTGCTGCTTCGATGAAGAAATGCTCGAATGGATGCTAATATCTCTTAATATAAGTGTTTGTAGACATCTTTTATCCCATTTTTTTAGACTTTTTTTATATGTTATTTTTTGTGTTACTTTTTCTATCTGTTATTTTTATGTCACGTTATCTCTAGACTTCTGTCAATTCTTTTACCTGCTCTCCTGTCTCTTGTGAGAAATCATTGTTTCACGCCGATCGTTTCTCCTAGATATTGCCCCGACTGTCGCCGTCGCTGCCGCGTCTGTCTCGACCGCCGCAGCCCCAGCCACGCACTGGCCACCACAGCCACACCTCGGACCTTGCCACCCCGGACTCACCCTCCCCACAGGGCGGCCATGACCTCCACGTCCCAGCCCCCGCCGCCCCGGCCTTTGTCGCGTCCGTCCCGGCCACCACAACTCCGCCCACTCCTCGACTACCACCGCCACGCCCCGGGCCTCGTCGCCCCGCCTCCGCTCCGGCCCGTGACACGCCCTCCCGTACGGGGCGGCCACCACCACCACATCCCGGCCCCCTGATGCCCTGGCCACAACCACCGCGCCACCCAGCCGCCGTTGCGTCTGTGGTTCGTCGCCTTGCCTCCAACACGGCCCGTTCCTCGACCTCTACGACATCGTCTTTGTCAGGTCTCTTTTTCCTCGATCTGTTTTTTCCTATTGTTTCGTTTGGATAGCTTTCTGACGGCCGCTCCTAAGAGCCTAGAAACTGTGAGTGCCTCTTGCCCCCTCAGACACACATAAATTTGTATACGCAAACACATATTTTTAACATTTCCTTCAAACTAAAACAGTGAAAACGGATCTGTAAGCCAGAGCAAATCACAGGTACGAGGCACATTTTCAGTCAGGAGAATTAAACTTTTGCTAGCCATTTGTCCAAAAAACTTCAATTTTAGTGCTCATTGACTTTTCTTTTCTTTTAGCTCTTTTTGAGTGATTCTGATTGGTCTTATCTTTACACTAATCATATAATCGCTTGCAGTGAATCTTAGAATGGTGACAGGTAACTAAGGACAATACTAATAAAGCAATAATAGTGGTTTACTACTAAGTAACAAGCTGGAGATAATGGGCAGTATATTCCTTTCGATTTAGGGAGGCATCTTGCTAAAATTTGCAAAAACAAGTACCCAAAATAAGTATTTTTATTATTTATATTATTGATGTAAATTTTATATGTAGTATAAATATGGATACTTATAAGATTATTATGATTTAGCAGTCAATCATCAGGACATCAAGTATTATATGTGATGGAGGACTGGAGTTTATGCTAAAGTACGGTGACTCTTATTTTGTCTTTGCTCGTATTTCCAATCCAATAAGTTTAATATTATAGTGACTTATAGTACGGTACTATAAGTTTCTATCTTTTACTTTGTTGTATTATCAATTAGTACTGATAATAGAATCACTCTCGTTGCTACAAGTTGCCAACATACTAAATAGTGATCTCATTGCTAGACAATCACTCTTATTTGATTATCGATAATACATATCAACTTGGAACTGTATTACGAGTTGTTGTATATTCAACTTCGCGTCAGATTACCTGATGAACTACGAGTTTTTTATTAGAATAGAAGATAAGAATGTGCATATTTAATTTTGTATTTATTGTTTATATTATTATTATATTGTTTGTGTACAGGATGGTATAACACTTAAGAGAGAATTTTTGATTCAATTATTACCATCTAATTTAAATAAGGCAAAAAAGAGGTACTGACAAAATATCCGATCTTACCTTTCTGGTATCACGGAAAAGTAAATTTTTATATGAATTGTATGAATAGTCTTTGATGAAATTAATATATTTATGACATATCTTCTTTAATTATCCGTGTTATTATATCTATATCGTAATGAATTTATGTTACGCTATATTTTTTATCGAAAGAAGAAAATGTCATATTATTTTTCTGTATCAAATGTTAATTACAATATTTTACTCTGCCCATGGCGTAGCATGGGCGGTGCTTTATGCTAAAAAATTGTTAGCATATGCTGGGAACTGTGGGATGTACTTTTGACTCAGTCGTCACAACACCGCATCTTCAGAGATTAGCAACACAAAACAACGAATTTGAGCCTTAGAATTGAGAGGTGAGAGGACCGAATCAGCAAGGGGTCAACACAACCACACAAATTGAAGACCAGCACAAGAACAAGTTCACCGTTGACAGCGGAAGCTCTGCAGCTCTCGAGGTTGACGCGGGTACTGCAGCAAGTCTAGATGAGTGATTTTTTTCACCTGCACCAGACGTCGGGGGGTGCACGCCAGCCGCTCGATTCCCGCGCGAGCGGCTGGGACTCAGCGCTTTGCAGGGGGGGAAGGCCCACTGCACAGGGGGAGGCGGGGGCGGCCGCTGAGGTCCGGGGGCCCGGATTTCTTATTGTTCCGCAAGTCTAGAGGTTCATATAAAGGTCGAAGTTGTACAGTACAACTTTCAAGCAAAAGGCTATTACAAATTTGAACCCCACACTTCTGGAATACCCATGTCAACCTTAAAGTAATTGCTGCATGACCTCCTTTAGGTCATCTTCAATATTGAAGAGTTGAAGGGCAAACAACATAACAAAATTTTGATATTTATTAATGTAATACTTAGAGTGAAACATCTCCGCTTCCAAAATACTATGAATATAACATATCATACATTGTTCCTGCACTGAAGAGGCATTATTTTTGCCATACTAAAAAAATTATTATAGCGTCTATCCATTTGTTCATAACAGCATTTTCAAGGAAGCATAGTGTTAATCAATGTTGATGTTTCAGTATTGGAGACAGTACTGAATGTTTGTTACATTGTGAGGCAAATGTGATATCACCACTGTACAAATTGTACACCTTTTCCTATTTATACATGTCGGGATCACGTACCCCGGGTACCTAACAGATCGCTCAAACGAGAAAGTCAAGGGTCGGATGACACGGGCTCCGACCCCTCCGCAACGATCTACGACGGCTACCGCATGGCCGCGCAAGGGCGCGAAGACCCCGGACCCTGAGGATAACACCCGGGAGCGACCCCCAGAGGACAGGTACCGCGTTATGGCACATTAA
>BCLH01000528.1:0-23029 GCA_001602315.1 Zoysia pacifica | reverse complement strand
GCACAGCGGCGCCGGACAGGCATCATGGTACCCGCCGACATGCCCGACGTGACGGGTCATGAACGCGCCTGGACGGAACGAAGTAATGTCAACAACGACGGGTGGGTCCGTCTGTCGGCGAGACGGCAGGATTTCGTAGGACCCATTGCATGTAACCTCGGGGCTCCCCCTATATAAAGGGAAGCCCGGGGAGCGATAGCGAAGGGAGGACACACAGACAACAGACCCCGATTTTCCTACACCCAGGGTTCTCCCGCGAAGAGAGGCCCCCGTCTTGTAACATTATCCCTGAGATAATCCGCCCCCTGGACGTAGGGTATTACACCACCCGGGTGGCCCGAACCAGGTTAAGAATCCCCCTGAGTCCATCTTAGATTTGGCCATATCGAATCCGAAGGCACACCATCCTTCACGACCGTATATTTACTGTGCCGGTGGTCAGAACACCGACAATACATTTGCAATATCATATGTTTCATTGAAAATGACCAAACAAGGGCATTCAACAAAATAGAAGGTTCCAACAGGAAGAAAGCAGAGTAAATTTGGCATCCAATGTAATATTGATAGTGATACCGAGCACTTACATAACATCATGTAGTATGGTATGATAATAGCAGAGCATTACATCATGTGCTTCACCATGCTTCGGACATACTAAGCATGTACTAGCACCTATGAGTTGACTTCTTTTCTCAAATAGCTAATCTACATTCCAATCAGCAGGCTGCTAAACAAACAGTTCTTCTGAAGCAGTCTGGGTAAAGTTGGGAACTTCAATACTTTACTGGTGGCTTCTGGGTTGGCAGCAACCCAAATCTCTTCTTCAACAGGTACCGCTGGCGAGAGTACTTGTCATCTGAGGAAAAGCGAGCTGCACAAGCACCATTTCAGTACACTTTTAAGAGAGAATGAATCTACCAGGCATTTAAATTACAGAATAATGAACATCACAACACAGAAAAGTGTTTCACATGTTTCATTAAAGCAGATAAAGTGTTATATCAATAGTATTCTAGGAGTACCCAGCAAATGAAAACAAAATATCTCAACACCCCATTTATTGCAGGAATAGCGTAAGAAATTAATGCACTAATCTGGCAAGCAGTAGTCATAATAAGGTTACTCAGGAATCAGGAGCCACAGGAAAGTTCATGGCTTCAATACTTGGTTCTAAGAAATATCACCTCCTCAGATCATAAGAAGCAATTATTGTGCACACAGTTTCCAGAATCCCTTATCTCAAAAGGTAATTGATGTTACAATACGATATCTCAAAAGTAGTTTCCATAACCCATAAACTTAGCAATGGTAATATTATCTCATCATGGGGGATAAACCCAAACAAAAATTTATAGAAAGGGAATATATCCTCCTTGGGTACCATCCACAAATTACATTCCACGAGAAAACACTGCTGACCAGTTAGCAATAGTCCTGAAGCATAAAACCAAACTTCTAACATCCAAACCAATAAAAAGCACAACGAAGGCATGCAGCCAAAAATACATCCTACAATTATTATGCAGGTAACAATTCACAGGCACACTGTTAATTCACTCGTGCCTTTCTTCTTAGGGATAATTGCTTTTTGACCCTATTTTGAAGTCTAATAGCTAAAATGACACTGAAATCTCAAGTTTGCCTATTTGACCCCGCTTTTCAAAAGTGAAGTCACCGCCTGGCCCTGGTTTATCACGCCGTTATGTTTGAAAGGATTTACGAATTAAAGAAAATGAAAACCAAATAGAAAAAGAGGGAATCGACTGTGAAAGGAGCAAATAACCCCTAGCATCCTTTACTCGGTCCCCTGCCTCCTCCCGAACAAAGTCTCGACACTTCCTCACCCAGCGCTTGGGTTACACAGCAGCAGGTGGCGACAGCGCATCTGGTGGTCTCGAGCGCACGTGGAGCAGCGGTGGGGCACGTGCGGGGCAGCGGCCGTGAGCGTGGCGCGCGAGTCCCTTGCGGTGGTGCGGGCATGGCAGCGGTGGCACATGTGCCTGCAGGGCGGCGGCTAGTCGCGCAGCGCGTGCTTACGGGCCAGCGTGCGTGCGAGCCAGCTGTGCAGGAGTCTGCTGGTCGTGCGTGCGGCGCGCTTGCGGGCCGGCTGTGCAGGAGTCTGCTACGTGCGAGCCAGCTGCTTCACGAGAGGCTGCTGCAGAGGAGGCAAAGGCCGCAATGGAGGAGGCTAAAAATTTCATATTGCTTGTCAAATCAAAATGCTACAAATTTTTTTGCCAAAATTTTATTTAACTTTGATTAATTGAAGTTAAAACATTATTTCAAATTCTATCAAAATGCTTTAGTAATAGCATGTGTTCATATATGTAGTATATTTACATCTCAAAAAATAATATCAAGGTCAACTGAGCAGAAACATATGCAAAATAGAATCAAATAAGCAAAGGCATTCTTGACCTTTTAGCTGCAACTTCACACCGTCAATGAGTTTAACGGAACAGGGTCAATCTGTATGTTAGTTTCTGAAAAACAGGGTCAAACTGGCAAAGTCCAGAAAATAGGGTTAATTTGGCTATTAGACTTCGAACCAGGGTCAAAAAAGCAATTGCCCTTTCTTCTTACAACTGCAAGTAGCAAACTAACAACAAAACCTGTACCAGTGTCGCACACGAGCCAGCCAGCTACAATAACTATACCCTTCAAGTACATAGAAGCACCACACTATTATGTCCAAGTAAACATGAACTATTTGCAATATAGCAGCAGGGAGCAGTCGCCCAAAAAAAATCAGCAGGGATTAGGCGCTTCAGTGAAGGAAGTTCGGTGTACCTGGGTGAGCCGACTGTGTTGGCACCCCGAGAGGCGACTCCTTCTGCAGAGAAAAAACAAGATAGGCACATCAGCATAGACTAAACAAAGAATCCACAACAAGGCAACCAAGATTAAGTGAGCTCATACAACCTTAGTGGTGTAAACCTTGTCTCCCTTCTCATTGATGTAGTAATGGAGATACATATTCGACAGACACGTGTCAACCCTGTTCAAAGTTCAATCTGTCCAGAAAGATGTGGGATTAGATCTTCAAGAACATAAAAATATAGTTCATACGAGCAATGAATAATAAATAATAGTCCCTAAACAGCCTAACAGTAGCTCAGACTCACAAACCGAGTAAGATTTTATATAGAGGAGCTCCCAAAAGCTAGAGCTCAAGTAAAGAGCCAGACTGAAAACACAGCAGGGGCCAATCAGACTAGCAATATCAAGATCACATGAGTGAACTACTTTGATTTGAAAATCAGGTCCATTCTTTTTTCTCTATGACCATTGTTATCTTAAAAATTAGAAACTAGCTATGCATCCCAATTTCTCAACAAAGAATATGTTACGTTTGGATTCTGAGAAAAACAAGGAAGCTAGTTAACTATCGGACGGAGCCTGAAGAGGGAAGATTCAAGGATCATCTGCTCTTGATGGCCGGGCCTATACCAGGATCATCAGCTCCGTTGCTTATTGAGTTAGGCTCTATGCTCGATGGCCGGGCTATACCAGCTCGAGGACTGGGTCAGGCTGGCCGATTGCTGGTTCCGCCAATGCAGAGGCGACAACTCAGAACTCGCAACAGACAGCAGTACTAGAAAAGCAGAAACAGAGGGAGAAGCAGGAACAGACAAAGCACTACTGTATCCACTCACCATATGATCATAGCAGAATGAATCGATTGTGAAATAAGATGAGGAAGGGGAAAAGAAAGCGCCAAACGAATGACACAGAAGAAAGGGGAGGATACCGGCGCCGCCTTGCCGCCGGCGGTTGCTGCTGAGGTGGAGGCGAAGTGCCTGCGGCTGCGTACTTCTGGCGGCTAGGGCAGGGAGAGCCAGCTAGGAAATGCATGGATACGCCTCATAGTGGGCTAGGCCGTGCCTTCTAATGGGCCAAAGCGTATCCGGTGTTGAGTCACTGGCCCAATACGCTTGGCCTAAGTATCTAAATTGTTTTTGATTTACCAACATTTTTTATGTACACTTGCTGGATATGTGTCTTCAAAGACAGGGGGCGGATTTAGTATTAGGAAGAAGACTCGAAGCATTACATTGAGGACATGCTTGGTTATGTGTCTGGCGACGTCAATGGTAATGTGAATGGATCGTGGACTGATTAGCAGTGGAACTATTGCTTTCTCATTTTGTTTGTTTGCAAACGCTAATGTGATCGGGTAATATCACGCCGCTCGGTTTACAGCCTCCGGACGTGATCAAGACAGTACTTCCAGTAGCGCTCATCTTCGCGTTGCTCTGCTCGTTTGGGCCGACCGGCTGCTCAGCGCGGAGCACGACGGGGTCCCCAGGAGCGGCGTAGATGCTTCCTCCTGACGTGCGCAGTGAAGCCAACCTTCGTGGCTACGGCACTGGCGTGCAGGGGAGCGGGACGGCAGGTTTGTGTACTGGAAGGTCGAATGAATCAAAAACCTGCGACAAACGATCTGTTCAGGTCCTCGGTCCTTCAGAGAAAGAGGGTTGCGGTTCGCAGAGAGCTCTGAGAACTGCGGCGCGCGGCGAGCGGTTCGCTGAGAGCTGCGGTGCGCGGCTCGTGGAGATCGATGACGAGCTGCGAGCTGCGGTTCGCGTCGCCCTTGGAGCGCCACTGGCGGAGGGTTGCCGGGGACTCACGAGAGAGACGCCGCCGCTGCGTGCGGTGCAGGAGAGACGAAGCTCGCGAGTACGGAGGGAGGCGAGCGGTAACATTCCGCGATTGGATAGCACTGTTAATTGATTACAATCCGATTGAACCAAACAACTAGGAACGTAAATAGGTAGCTCTGTAATCTGATTACAGCGGAAAAATACCCAACCAAACGCCATCTGAGAGTTGGTGCTAATTATTTTAGATTATAGGAAATTAATAATTTTTCACTGTAATCAAGGGCTAGGGCTAGGGCTATGCTCTAGTAGCTCTAGTGCTGGGTCCATCTCTGCTTAAAGAATACTTCTGTTCTCTTCTTTTATTTGTCGTTTTATTGTTTTAGGTGCGGACACGAAGATTAAAAATAATGAAAAAAATGAGATACGATAAAAATAAAAGAAGAGAGAGAGATAAAGATAAAGATATATTGAAAATAGAAAAATATATATTAAAAAACAAAAATAACAAGTAAAAAAAACTTATAAACTCTAACAAGTAATTAAAGACGGAGAGAGTATACCAACAAACATATATGTTAAATTTGAAGTATCCACGTTTTATCATCTGGATCTGGTTTGATTGTATATGATGGAACATTAATCTTAGGATAGATAATATGGAGAGTTGAAAAAAATAGAATAGTAATAAAAAATGTGGAGCTATAAAATCACAATGTTAAAGTCACCACTATTTAATGATTAAAAACATATATAGGACCACTCTCTAAACTGCACCAAGTTGAGAATCTATGCACCTTTAAAATAGTTTTTTTTTTCTAAGTACATCTGTTAAAATGTCCTCCACAAATATGATTACACTACGTAAAAAAAAATGCACCAAATCCAATGAATCAAATCTTTCTTCAAATACTTCTAGTTAACCTCTTTCAGATCTCCCTTTTTTAACCCACACAAACCATAGTTTGTTAACAAAAATAGAAAAATCGTCTCCAATTTGTTTAAAACATGAAAGTTGTTATCGGGCAACAAAGTGGATATCTACTATAAACCTGAACCCCTCTGAGGCGTGCATGCATCGTTCTCGTGCAGGCGTGGTGTCGGCAGGGTCAAGAAAACCACAAAAACTGGTCTCGTCGGTTTCACCAGATGATTGTTTTCGTTACAAAAATTCAAAAAAATTGAAAATTTGAAAATTTTTGGAATTTTGAAAATCGGTAAAACTGAGGGATAAATCGGTAAAACCGGTGAGTTTTAAATTTTAAAACTAGAAACTGATAAAAGCGGAAAAACTATTCGATAAACTGGTGAAACCGCTCGATAAACTGAAAAAACCAGTACTCGACCAAATTTCGTTTAATTTTTTATTTTTGAGTTTAGAACGGTTTTTGACTGGTTTTCATTGTTTTTGCGATTTTCGTTAAACATGTCCCCGCCGATTTAACCGGTTCAAACAAAAAGAAAAATACTTTAACAAATTTTTAATATCCATATGCCAATGGATATTGATTGCTTTAACTTGGCAGCTCGAATGTGGGCATGCAGTTACGAGGTTTTGTGGTATAATGATACCTTTGACAATAAATTTTATTTTTTAACCTGCAATTTTGTTTAAGTGCAATGGGTTTTATAATTCATTGTTTGATTTGTTTGATACTTCATAATTAATGAACAACTGTACTACATGTCTCATGTTGATAACTAAATATATTTTTATTTGAGGTAGCGACAATGAGTGTAAAGAAAATATACTTATATTTGATCAGAAATTTTTAAAGCATGTTAAATTTTAGGTATGATGCATGTAAACTTTAACCTTTTACGGTGATGAATAATGAGAAACTTCATCAAAATTTAATATTAATTAATATATTATTTTTTTAATTTAATATTTTCTTTTTGACCGTAGCGTTAGCATGGGCATCGAAACTAGTAAGAAAGCAAGTGTTAGCTCAGTTGGGTAACGGCGCATAGTCATTTTGTCGTGATACCTCACCACATTGTATTTTATCGCCATCTTGATGCCCACTCATCGACGGTTAACTTGTCACTTACATGAGAATATTGTGAGTTTCAGAACCTCATTTCAATGGTAAGGGGGGGGGGGGGGGGANNNNGGGTGGGGGAGCACAGGCTTAGTCCCCTATGTTCCAAACATCTATATTCTATAAGATAGATTTGCACTAATATTTGCTAATTTTTAAATATTTGACCTCTCCCAATAATAAAATGGTATACTAAAACTTACTTTGATTCTTATCTCCACCTGTGAATGGTAAAATCATGGATAATTTTAAGTCAGTAGATATGTATTCAGTTGACATTAGAGTGGAGTTTTGCTGCTATGCGCTTGCCAACTTATTTTATTGTGCTTGCTGGCTACGACAAAAGTTGTTTCTTAAAAATAAAATTATACTTTATTTTGCAATCATACAAAACACTGTTATAACATCTGATTTTATTTGTTACATGGTTCTAATAATCTTTCGACGTGTTCTTATAAGTTAATTATAAATTACTCATGTATGTAAGTGTGCATAGTGGTGTGAATAAGTGTATACACACAAAGATATTTACTATACCTATAAACCAGACTTAAAAAAAAGAATCACACAAAATTTTCTTTTCAACAATTATTTAGGAAATATTATTGTTCCGTATGTATCATAGGTTTTTTTGTTATATCAATTTGATAATTCTTTATACTTGATGATAATCGATCTTACTTATTTTTTAGCCAAATCAATATAATCTTCCTACTATTGAAAAACACTAGCAGTAATCACAAGTTTATGGCAAGAACAACCCTCCCATCATTCACAAATTCTGTAAATTCAAACGGGCTAAGTGATAAAATCGTCTGCCTGTCAGCCCGTGTCCTCCTCGTCCTCGCTTCCGGCGGAGAGAGAGCCGAGAGACTGGAAACGCTTACGCGAAGCCTGTATCCACTGTACTGCCTCCGCTTCAACTGCTGCTCGATTGCCCTCCGCCCAGCAGACACCTGACCTCGGCAAGATTGCCCGAGCCACCGCCTCTGACAAACCCTAGCCCTAGCCACCCACCCATGCGCCCGGAACCCTAAGGCCATGCGCGCCTCCGCGGCCTCCATGGAGACCTCCGCCCCCGCCCGCAGATCCGCCGCACTCAACCCCAAGAAGCCGCGCCTCGGCCAGCCTCCGCCGTCGCGGGACCCCAGATCTTACGCCGCCGCCTCCAATGGCGCCCCGCCCGCTGCCGCCGCCGAGCAGGCCATGGTCGACGAGCTGCTCGCGCAATACCGCACGGCGCTCGGGGAGCTCACCTTCAACTCCAAGCCCATCATCACCAACCTCACCATCATCGCCGGCGAGAACCTCCAGGCAGCCAAGCCCATCGCCGCCCTCATCTGTGCCAACATACTCGAGGTGACCTTCGATGCCTTCTTCACACCATATGCTGTTCCACTCTTCCTAATCTCACCACCATGTAAACATAGCTGCAAAAAGGCCTTGGGTTCAATCAGTAGCACCATGTATATCCTTATGCTAGATACAGGAGAGGTGCTCTAGGAGATTACTGTACTAGTATTAGTTGTAGATATCAACATCGATTTGTTTGTGATATTTTCTTCGTTGTATGTAAAGCTGTAAACTGTAGAAACGGCTGGAAAAGGGAATGCTTATTGATGTACAGGCAATTTTGTCTTGTTTCTTTCGAGGTCACTAACAGAACATTTATTACTCTCCCTCTCTCCTCGCTCGTGCATTACTAGTCATGTGTTAATACACAGCTTATATGTTTGCTGCTATTGTGAAAGTTCCAACATAGTTGCTTCCTTTGCTATTGTGAAGTTCCAACTCATTGGATATGTTTCCTATTTCAAAGAGCCAACACACTTGACGGTGCAATTTTGTGGTTCTTGAAACGTGGCAGTGTTCTGGTTTGAGTGGTACTTAAAAGTTACCTGCTTTATTGTACAAAATTGAACAAGGCTTTACAAAAGTGTCAAAACAGCATTGAGTGTCATGCTTAAACATTACCTGCTTTTTGGTTGAATATTGAACAGAGCTTCACCAAAGCCTCAAAACAGCACTGGGTGTCACTCATGCTCACAAAGTTCTCAGATCATCGAGGCTACCTTTCTTAGTCAGCTGCATTACCAAGAGTTCCAGATATCTATAATAATAAACCGTCATGCATATGTGCAAATGTATTGATGGAATGATGAGAAGGATGGATGACATAAAGTACTTAAACCACTGGTGTGGCTAGCTGCTTCTTACACTTCTGAATAGTCCCAGTGCATTTGATGCCTTCATTTGTGTATCTCTTTTTTTCTGTAATCTCGCTACACTCCTGAAGTCAGGGAGGCCACTTCTCAAGCTAGCATTTTAGCTAGGATTTTTCTGTTCCTCTGTTGCAGGGTAAAAGGAGAAGCTGGATATGTTTCTGATTCTTAGGAAGTGGGCTCATATCCTAGTCACCAAAGGCTAGGGGGAAAGGAACATTGGCCCTTTCTACAGCTCACTCTGCTGTATTTGTTTTTTAGGATTGTCTATTAAATCCACATCTGTTGAAGCAGATTAGAATTATGTTCATTTCTTACCTTTCCCTTGCTTTGGCTTTTCTGGGTTTTTGTAATGCTAAGTATTTTTTTTCCTGCTTGGATGGTGAGGTTATGTCTATGTCATTTGATGATTGTCTATGTCTGTAGGTTCCAAGTGAACAGAAGCTACCTTCTCTATACCTACTTGACAGTATTGTGAAGAATATTGGAAAAGATTATGTTAAACATTTCTCTGCAAGGTTACCTGAGGTTTGTATTTCATTTATTATCATCTTCTTTGAATTGAGATAACATCAACTTGTAAATTTTTCCTTGTTTTAAATGACATGGATGTCTCAATAAACTCTGGTTTGCTTTGGTTGTTTTTTGTTATTATAGGTGTTCTGCAAGGCTTATAAACAAGTTGATCCTTCAATACATCATAGCATGAGGCACCTTTTTGGAACATGGAAAGGAGTGTTTCCTCTAGCTCCACTCCAAATGATTGAGAAGGAACTCGGTTTTCAGTCATCTTCCAATGGATCGTCAGTTGCTGCACCATCCAGGCCTGATTCTCAGTCCCAGCGCCCATCCAATAGCATTCATGTAAACCCAAAATATTTGGAAGCAAGACAGCATCTCAATCAACCAACTAAGGCAAGGCATTTCTTCCTTCTCAAGTATTCAATTCATACGTATACCCTACTTCAAACCTGATGCCATATTTCCCTCTTAATTTGGACAGGGTCTGCTCGGAAGTGGTGGCAAAGCACCACTAATTGCTGATGCTGGTGATGATGTTGAGAGGACTACCAGGATAGGTACTGCTAGAAGTGCAGGGCGACGGTTAGATGCTCCAAGTGTTAGGCCTGTAAGTGCTCTCCAGTCTGTTAGATTCCTTGATATCTCTACATGTAACATGCCAGAAAAGTACATTTTTATTTAGTGTGATTATGGTGTGCAGAACATACAGCGCACTCAAAAAGACCCATTTGGCAATCCTGTTCATGAAAAAAAGGCAGGTAAAGATGCGAGGGGCCTTGCATTTTCGAGTATTCCGCAGCAACCTATTAAGGGAGCTAATCAAGTTTGCTCAAAACCCAAAGGTAAAGATGGAATTGTGGGTCCATACCATAGTGCCGGTGTTGGATCTTCAGAACATCGATTGGACCGGCGCAGCAACCATTATGCAAGCAAGGATATTCAGCAAGCAGGATCTGTTCGTTTGGATGGTGCACTTCTTCCAACCCCTTCAGTTAGTTCCGATATAAGTGGTAGGCCATCATTAAATAAAAGCTGGAAGTTCTCTGAGGAAGAAGAATATGTTTGGGATGATATGCGTTCTCAAACAGCAGAGTATGGTAGTACCAACGCAGTAAGAAAAAGAGAATGGGTTGCTGATGATGGCGATGCTACGTATACAAACTTCCAAAGGGCTAAGTGGGCAGAGGTGGAAGCTGTTGAACATATAGACCCCAGCTTACATAAACTAGATAACTTACAATGCTTTGGAGATGCAACGTTTCAAGATAGAAGAAGACTCACACCATATATGGTATGTGAACTGAAGATATTGGAAAAATACAGTCTATATTCAGTAACCATTCTAATTACTGGTACATTAATACATTAGCATAATTCTAAATTGTGAATTGTGTTACCTATTGTAATCTAGAGTGCTTAAAATCTGAAAAAAACAACAACATATTCTATGCATAATTTATTTTTATTACTCCACTTTGTCCCTATGGTTGAAAAATGCTGTAACCTTATCAATTGTTTTAATAGGATCAGGAAGAGTACCTTTATGGTAAGCATGAATTGAATTCAAGAAATGATAGGGAAATGAGGCCTGATGGACAAATGTTTCCAGCACCCAGAGGATCCTCTATTTGGATGTCCCAGGAAAAAGCACTCCTAGACACTGGGCTGGATCCTAGAGTATCACGGTTTTCCAATCAGCCAGCAGGACAGTATGCTGGAAGATCAAGCCAAGATGGTATAACTAGCGCATCAAAACAATTAGCTGAGATTTCTGTGCAACAAAAACAAAGATACTGGTCATCTTCCCCTCCACCTGCTCAGTCACCTTCATCTGCTGTGCCTTTTGCACGTCAGCGTTCCCCAAGTCCTGTTGAGTCTGATTTTTATCCATCTAGATCATTTTCTCAATTGAGTCAAAATCCTCAAGAAGAATATAGTCAGAGGGAATTGCCTGGACTTGCTAAAGATTCTCATGCATTTCCCATTGATTCCACACCTATAAGCTCAGATCTGACAAGTGCTAGTAATTTGTTGGCTGGTCTATTAAAGAGTGGGTTCAAACCAAATAATGCCAGTGATCTAGCAAGCTTGCAGGCACAGCCTTTTGTTCAAACTGGGCTACTTCCAAATACTTCGACTTCTATGGCTGCTGCTTCATCTCTGCAAACTTCAGCTATTGAGAATGCAGCTTTGCAAGCACAGGGACCAAACAGTTCACGGCCACCTTTGCCACCAGGTCTAGCAACACCTCCATCTGTTGTCTCTTCAACACAGCTAGCGGATAACGCTGCACCACTTTCAAGTCTCCTCAGTTCCCTGGTTAAAAAGGGATTAATCTCTTCACCAGCAACTGATTCATCTCTTACAGTTTCATCGCAGCCAAACAAACCATCGAGTGCCAACGCTGCAGATACCCTTGCTTCAGTTATGTCTTTGCCTATTGTGAAGCCTTCAATTGTTGACAAGAAGACACCTACTCCTGATTCATCTGCTGTAAACACTTTGTTACACAAATCTGTAGAAATCAAGACCGGAGACCTTATTGGACTTGAATTTAAGCCAGAGAAACTTCGCAAGTACCATGAGCATGTGATTGACAGCCTCTTTGATGACCAAAGTCATCGATGTAAAACATGCGGTGAAATGTTTAGGCTTGAAGAGGAACTCAGATTGCATTCTATGTGCCATGGATCGAGGGAGTCTGAGAACATCTATGCTGGTATCGCACCTAGAAAATGGTACCCCAACAAGAGTAAGTACATCCATGGATCATATGAAATGGAGAACAACAACGATTTATCCGCTGCTTCTGATGCTGATCTAGGTTCAGCAGAACAAGTATGTGAGTTTATGGTCCCTGCAGATGAGAGCCAAATCCTCTGCGCCCTATGTGGGGATCCTTTTGATGACATTTATTCCATTGAGAGGAATGAATGGATGTTCGAGGATGCAGTCTTATTGGATTACCCGAAGGGAGAGGACACCTGTGGAAACATGATTGAGGGTGAAAACGAGCATGTGCCCATAGTACATGCAAAATGCATGCCAAGAACCTCGAATGGTGGCTTGGAGGTGGATTAGCATTCATGCACATTACAAGTGAGGCAGCAGCAGGAGCAGCTCGACTTATAACATTGAGGTGGATGAGCTTAAAACTTGCACAGAACGGAAGGCTTGAATGGTTGCATGGGGTGGGTATTGCATGGATGTGATACGCCAGCAAGCAGCAGCAAGTTGGCTGATGCAATGGGACTTATGTCATGCAAGGCAACATCACAAAAAAATGGTGAGGAGCTCCGATCGTCATTGGATTTCCCTGTTTATCTCGTGGACTGAATAAGAGCCCCAAGCCTCTCAGGCCTTGTGAGTCACCTTGAGAAGTTAAACCATGTTTTTTGTTCTGTCGAAAAGGCTTAGGAGTATCTTTTTGTTGATGCAAAACATTGTAGGAATATGTGAACTATGAAAGGGCTGTGTACGATAGTTTGTGTTCGAGGACATAAAAAGGGTGATCCCCTTACTTTCTGTAAGTTGATAGAAGTAGAAATTTTTGCCCTCAAGAAACTGACAGACAATAGAACATGACTAAACAAGTTGCTTGTTTGCCGACCTGTCTTACCTTCGCAGTATCTTGTTTCAACTCATACGGGACATTATCATTTGGCTACCTTGACACATTATTAAGTGGTACTTTGCGAATGCCATGTCTGTCTGTTGAACATCACGCGAAAGATTCCTTAACAGAAATATCTCCTCAGTTGATCTGTTTGTTTAATGCATCGTCTGTCATAGCGTGAGGGAAAAGAAAAACTGGCGCAGTGTCATCCGATGTTTTTCCCTCTGATTTATATTCGGCACCGGTTAGTTTAATTAATTTAAATTAATCAACAACAATATAAAATAATCAGCGTGAATATTATTTGGAGGCTCAGAGCCGCTGACGTGGCAGCGTGCTAAATAGTTTATCATGTGCGTGACAATGATTTGCTGTTTGTTTTGCGTGACGTGAAGTAGGTGGGCTTAACTGATTAAAGTCAGGCTGGAAATTGGAACCAAAAGCAGCTGCCAATGGTCAATCATTGAGCACGATAGTCAGTAGTCGCAGAGCTTACACAAATGGAGCAAACAGAAAAAAAAAAAGTGAAACCTTATTCTACATGCGCATGCTGTATAACTGCTCCATTCCAATTTACAAGACACTAGAAATATGACGCCCTCATGTATCAGAATTACATTAAGAAATTATAACGATCATGAGTAGATGAAAGCAACTGGTAAGTAATATGTGTTGCTTTGACCTGCTTTAAACAGCATTATATCCTCATTTTCCAACATTTTCTTTTATCTTTTGCTTTATGGTGTTACTAAGAACCTGTATGGCAATGAAACAAAACCGGTCTAGTATTTATAACATTCATTAAGAAAAAGGAGAATTAATACTATTGCTTACGAGTTCATGTTTGCAATTCTTTTAAACTTTTAGCAATGTTGTCACAAGATGTCTGAGCACTATATATTCTTCAAGTACAGGTTACAATTTCATTTGTAGTGGCCCTTGCAACAGCTTTGAAACTCTAATGTCATCTTAAAAGAAAAGCCACGGGCGTACAACACTTCACAACCAAGAAGCGTGGCAGCATTGCTGCCCTTGTCACTTCAAAATGTATCTGAATGGTATCCACAAGGACCATCTTGATCCACGCAGCAATTTAATTTGCTCCGAGTCATACATTTATAAGAACCCACATGAGTAGTAACATTTACACTATCAAACAACATGAATCCAAGGAAAGTTGTTTTTTTTTTATCTATTTACCTTGAATACCAACATTGATGCTATTTAAAATCCCATAATAAGATATGTTTTCACTGGAATTTTGTTGCGATGAAGCACTTGGACTTGAGCATTTGCAATTCTCTGAACCTGCAGTATATGCAGATTGTATAGCATCACCTCCCACCTCTACCGATGCGTTTCTGCTCTCCTGGAAACAAATGTAAATCTTGATGATTAGAAATGAGAGGACTCGATTCAGAACAAAATATTTCTTATATAAGAATAAAAGTACTAAAAGAGTTGCGATGGTTGCAATATTTATCAGTAATCTTGTTGCGACATACCCTCAATGTTATGATACCCTAACAACAAATTGATTTCTCTTCTTCTTATCCGGAAATAATGTCGTCACATTTCTGTCAGAATGACAGAATGAGCTTCGGAACAACAGATTCTTATGCTTGATGATTCCTAAAAATGCAGATGCTGTGTTTTGAAGCTTGCGGCGGCAACGCAGCAGGCTGCAGGCAGCGGCACCAGTGAGCAGCAGGCGGAGGCACCACGGTGTCGGCGGGGCCAGCAGTGACGGTGGGGTTACGGCAGCAGCAGCACGGCAGATGCATTGGTGGCGGTGGAACCGAGGCGACGATTGTTCGACGCGAAGGTGGGGGCCGGGATAGGGCGAGTCTTCGCCGGAGCGGGTGCTGGGGGAAGGGCGGCCGCCGGTGTGGGGGCGACCACGCACGGCAGGAGGTGCGAGCAAGACGGGGGCTGCGCCATTCCGATAGGCATCGAAGCTTCTCGTCAAAGAAAGCTGGACCATTGATTCAAAGATTGACGGCGAGTATTAACCAGCCAATCAGAGGGCCTAGAATCCTTCCAGCTGTAGGTCTGAATTTCACATAAACTTTATAAAAATTTAAAAAAATCAGTTTAATTTTATAAAAAAAACCATAAAAAATAGAAAAAAATTTCGTGCTAGATTTTGGTTTGAGCAAGATAATTAAAAAAAATTGAAAACATAGAATAAATAGAAAAGGTATTGAAACCTCTATCCCAATTTAGAAGACATTTTAGTCTGAGCACGAAAATTTAAAAAAAAATAAAAATGTAAATGTAAAAAAAAATATATTAAAAAAACAGATGTATTAGAAAACGAGAATGATTTATAATTAAAAAAACTGAAAGCGAGAATATAATTAAAAAAAACTGAAAGCGAGAATTCAATGTGCAGACAAGAGGCTGGGTGGGTCACAATTCAGTGTTTTGGGCAGCGCCATCCTCAGACCATCCTAAACTGAACGCGAGAACGGAGAATTTTTATAGAAATTGTATAGAAATTTTACATGAATTAGTTTAATTTCACATGAAAAACAAAGAAATAAAAAAAATTTGTTGAATCCAAAGAAGGCCTCAGAGGAAAACGGCTTCCATCATTGTAAAGGAAAACATGAAGAACAGCTGAATCAGCCATGTGAACCAGTGAAATCCCTAGTGAACAGGCAGCCAATTCTTGCGACGAGAGTAGAGCCAAGATGCAGTTTTGAGCAGTGAAACCCATCTATGGCGAATCCAACCATCCTCCTCGATGCAGATGCAGCACTGTTTATTGTTCCCAAAATTGAATTTTGATATCCGGACTCAATATGTTCCGAGGAATTAAAGAAGAAAGAATATACATACACCCCATTGCACGCACATCTACCTCTCTTGTCCCAAGGAAAGCAAGTGAACCAAAATAACATTTCTTAAGCATTTCTTCTTCTAATTCAAGAAAGCTCGCCGTGATAACCATTACACAACAAGCATCGCCTTACTGATAGTAGCTGCTGCTATTGTCCATGTCCTTGGGCTTGCGAGACGAGGATGGTGCGCTGTCCCATGGCGTCATGTCCATGGGGTAGCTTCCCAGCACCCTGAGGAACGAGGTGAATTCCTGGATCTCGGCAAGCGCGTTCTGCGCGCGGACGTCTGCCATGGACGCCTGGAAGTCGATGTAGAACATGTACTCGAAGTGCTTGGCCGTGCCCACGTTGGCGTCGTCCACGAGCCGGATGGGGCAGTGTCGGTGCGGCCGGCTCTCGATCTTGGTGAGGCTGATGTCCCGGAACGCGAACGCCGACAGCACCTTGAAGAGCAGGGAGGTCCCCTCTTTGTCGTGGGCGAACACGATGCTGGTCTTGAACGGCCGGTCGGTGCGCGGAACGATGGGCTCCCGCGCCAGCATGACGAAGCGCGTCACGTTGCTCGCGTCGTCCTGGATGCCGTCGGCGAGGATCTGCAGGCCGTAGAGCTCCGCGGCGCGGACCGAGGCGATGGCGGCGGTGTCCCGGAGCGCGCCCGCGGCGACGTACTCGGCGGCTCCCGCCGTGTCGTCGAACGCCTCGCGGGCCACGTTGAGGCCCATGGCGTTGAGCGTGAGCTCGCACTGCGCGAGCGCCTGCGGGTGCGAGATGACGCGGGTGAGCAGCTCCTTGCGCACGCCCGGGAGCGCGAGGAGGCAGTGATGGACGGGGAGCTGGACCTCGCCGACGATGTGGAGGCGGTGGCGGAGCAGGAGGTCGTAGTTGCGGTGGATGCTGCCGCCGAGGGAGTTCTCGACGGGGAGGACGGCGCGGTCAGCGATCCAGAGCTCGACGGCCTGGAACGCGACCTCGAACTGGTCGCACGGGATGGCGTCGCAGCCCGGGTACGCCTTGGAGGCGGCGGCCTCGCTGTAGGCGCCCGGGACGCCCTGGTACGCGACCCGCAGCTCGCTGCCGTGCATCGGCGCCGGGGAGAGGTCGCTGATGCTGAGCGGGCGAGGCAGGTTGGAGACGGGAACCAGATCCAGCTCCGCCGGCGCCGCCGACTTGTCCGACTCCAACGGCGGTAGCGGCAGCGGCTTCTGGCCGTTCACCAGCGGCGCCGGTCGCTGCTGTCGGTCCCCACTGTCGCCGCTGGGAGGATTGTTGCTGGCGAGGATGGCGCAGGTGGTCTGCCAGTCGGCGCGGCCGAACGGGGTGGCGTGGAGGCGCGGCGATCTGCATCTAGCGGCGGAGGGGCGGATGATCTGGACCATCTGGTGGTGGCGCGAGAAGGCGTCGAGCACGGCGGCGGCCTCCATTGGATCTCTCCCGTGTTTTGAGGGGGCGGCGGCTCTTTGTTTCGGGTTAGGTGGGTGGAGCGGTGGTTGGAAGCAGAGCTTGGTTAGCCTGCCTGCTCCGGTCTTGTTTCAAGCCGAGCTGAGCGAGAAGGCGGTTTTATGTGGCCGTGGCTACGCTGCGTCGCCTTTGTCTGCCGGCGGCGAGGAAAGGGTGACGGCGGTCTTTCGTTCAGTCTTTCCCTCCCGGGTGAATGAAACACAGTCGAATTGACTGTGGTCCGTTTGAATCACCGTGAAATTATGAAAACGGGATAAAAAGAATCCACCAGTATCCAAACAAACGTGTTTTTACGTAGAAGATTTTAAGAAAAATCTTGATTTAGGATTCTTACCACACCACGTACCAAAATATCTAGAATCCTGAAATTCAAACGGCTGAGATTTCAAATTATTGGTGCATTTGGTACGATTCGATTCTTTGTAGAATTAAAAACATTTTAATTTCAGCTCAGAAACATTTCTAATTAGAAACAAAGTAACTGCAAATTTTAATGATTCAAATTTAAAAAAGCAAAAAACACCATTGAAATGACTAATATACTCTTATTGCGTTAATAAACAAATTTAAAAAATCTTAGAAACTAACGAAACAACTTTAAATTATTTTTAAAGGTCACTTTCACGAAAAGTTCGACCCAACAGAATAATTTTGAAATTAATAACAGTGAACTGATAGGGGAGAGAAGTGTTTCGACAGTGAAACACCATGCTGATTCACAGCCGTAGGCCAAAAATAAATAAGAATCGTTTCACCTGATTCTGTTCCGAAACGATTCTCCATTTTAGATCTTTAGCAGTGATTCCACCGATTCTCACGGGACTGGGCGTGATTGGGGACGCGATGGGAGGAGGTAGTCGGAAATACGCAATCGCAGCGCAGGGGCGGTGGTGGTTGGTGGGCGAGCGAGACACGTCCCAAAACGCGGCCGCAGTGGAAACCTGAAGCCGAGAGCTGCGATGCATTCGTCGTCCTACCGCAACAGGCAAAAAGTAGATTAAACATTGTACAGATTCTATTTCTCTCTTTTTGCTCTCTTTTTGGTTTGTTTTGGTCTGTAATATAATACTATCTTAATTGCTAATTGTTAACACTGTTAACTTTTAACGACAATTTTGACAATTTATATATCTTATTTAGAAAAGTATATTTTATTGTAATTTTTATATATCAGTAAATGTGTTTTAAATAACTTATAATTTTACATATTTAAACTATATTTTTAAATAAAATGAATGATCAAAATTAATGTTAAAAATCAACATCGATAACAATTTTGAATAGGAGAGAGTATGATTTTTTTTATCGTGGATGAGTGGCAATGATTTTTTTAATATGCACCCCAAGAGAAATTATTTATATGCCCGCAAATAAGTCTGACGACGAAGACTTTGTTTGGTAGAGCTCTGGCTCTAAACCGGTTTCGGTTATGACTTCTTTGAAAAGAGGTTTATGATGCTTCAGCTTTGGCTCATCTGAGAATGTTTAATAAACTGCTTTTCTTAAAAATATAAAATAATTTACAATATTGAGTGACAGTATAGACAGAGAGAGCCGGTGAAATTAGCATCTTTTGATGACTTTTTGTTTCTCTTTCTATTTTCATGCGATTTCATAAAAAAAAATGACTCTTTAATACACCGTTTGGCACGACTTAACCCAAAAAACAAAAAAGTTAATGAAGAGGCCCTACCAAATGAGGCCGAAGTCACGCTCCAGTGTCATCTAGCAACTAGCAATTGGGCTTGACAAGGAGATAATTAACGCTACATAGTTTTGACTAGTGACTAATTTAATTCTACTGTTTGGGTGGGTTTCAGTGTCCTACAGGCTTGGAGGATGGTCATTGGCAGCGGTTGCAACACAACTGTAGGAGCAGGTGACGATAGGGGACGAATGTGCTGCCAGGCAATAGGGGGTGGAGAATAATAGTGGTCAAGGAAGTTTGGATGAGGCGGCGGTGGTGACTGTTACTCCGTATTGGTAAGTGCAGTGAGGCGAGGCGACAAACCACTAGAGTTGGAACAAGCTTATTGCGGCAAGAAGGGTGGCCATGGTGCCCAACGTTGGTGGCGGCATTGGGAGGCAAAGTTGAGGAAGAGATAGGTCTAGGAAGAAAATGACCTATCAAAAATGAATAACACCAGATGCTTAACCAAAATGGAGATGTTTGTACTGAAAGGGGTGCTCATTCTCAAGTTGTGTGCTAATTAGCCCTATAATAGAAGATAATATACAACTAATCATTGTTTTGTGAAATTGAACTCAAAAGATATATGATACATTTCAAATGTCATTAGTTGCTAGTGGGTTGCTGTACCTCATTCGTCCCAAATTATTTCTCATTCTAGCTAAGTTTTTTTTTTCAGATTCATAAAATCTTCAATGTATTTAGACATGGCGTTTGTTTGTATGCAATGAATTTGATAAATAGCCAGACTGGTAAATAAATTGGGACAGATGAAAAGTGTGGTAAATAAATTGGGATAGATGGAGTATATGATTGTTGGTTTGAGTCTCCTTATCTGGCCCACAACCATAATTAATTTTTAGAATATGCTTGTTTGTTTTACCTTTTGTATTGACCATATTCTACAATCAGAAACCGAGTCAAAGACTAGCCTAGATATGAGTAACCTCACGTAAGAATCATGTTTATACACCTATAGGTGCGAAGCCAGCTCACTCACTCGCTGGGGTCACCAAGATTATTAACGAGGCCAGTGATCTTAATTTACATCAATTAGAAGTATTTTTATATTAATTTGATTAAAAGTCGTCGGAGTCAGCTGATCCCGATGCACATAGCTTCGCCCCTTTCCACCTCTTGTATGACGTACACGCGTACCATACAAACGGTTATGTTTGGAATCTTCTTGCATCAGATTCTACGGTTCACTAATTGTTTGAACAGTGTTTTGTTTTGATTTTTTGTACCACAGATTTCAACAGATATTATTACAACAGCATGTCAAAAGATTGAGACGGCAAAAAGAGCAACAACGACGGATGCGTTTGAGAACGGATACTGTACTTTAACTCTATTTTTGGTTCTTTGGAACGCAGGAATTTCACATAAATTTTATAAAAATTAATTTAATTTCATTGAAAAACATAAAAAAAGAGAAAAAAAAATCCTCCAATCAAAAAGAGACCTTAGACGTGTACGTTTGCTTATAGCTATCTATAGCACCACTCAGGCCGCGCGCAATGGCGGAAATACGGTACTCCTACCATGGACGGAGTATGAGCGATCTTGGTCTTGTACGTGAAGGTGACGGCTGCAATGCTTCCCGTTATCCAAAAGCTCACGAGTTCTTGTATGCCCACGAGGTCGTCACAAAAAACTACATGACGATAACAAGGGGAATGAACTACAAGTCAATTCGAGATTTTTTTATAATTCAGTTCCTTCTATGAAAGTTCATCAAGTACTTAATTCCTCACGAAACTTGCTCTGACCAGACGGAGGGATCGATCTTTGGGGAAAAGTGTCTATTTCCTTGCGTACAAGTACTAGTATTTGCCACCATCATGTGTTCATCCTCCAGTGCTGCCTGCACGGCGCATTGCTGATGAATATGCAAAAGCCGTTAGAAGCTGCTTTAACATGCTACGTAACTAATTTATAAAAAAAACTATGACTTGTCTCACCACAATTCCTTGTTGAAAACATACCAGACAATCCTAATTGAAACGTCTATGTTATCGATTCGGCCCTGCTACTGTGCTCCACCTGCCCGCATAATCCATCTTTGGTAACCAAATAGGTAGCTAAGGCCAAATGAGGAAGCTTTAGTGAACACAAGCATTGGACACACTTAGAACATAGTCACAACATACAAATACTGCAATCATTTTGTCTCTTACAAAAATGTGAAACACACTCCTTTCATTCTTAAATTATTATCGTTGTTCACTCCTACCATTACTAAAGTTATTTGAAACACGGCTTATAATTATATATATTTGAACTAGAATATTTTTTTAATAAGATAAATAAAGATTGATACTAAAATTAACAACAACAACAATTTAAAAATAGAAAGAGCAGCCATCATGACCCAATTAAGTGTCCAACGTGTGCCCGACGTTTCATCATGGCCGATTCAAGTACCAAATGTGTGCCAACGTTTACAAATGCAATTAAATCCCATTAAAAAAAAATGCAGAGCATCCACGAAGAAAGACCGGAGTTCCACAAACACTGGCAAAACTAATAAGATTATCGTTTACAAATGTATAACACGGCAATTAATGACTCGATACCAATAAGATTATCTAGTTCTACTGAGATGACACTGTCCTTCTAATTAGTATACATAAGGTAGGATCCTCCATGGCACAAGCTTGCAGTATTCTACCCAGATCTCCTTGTACTTCCGCGAGCACCTAGCTTCATCTCTTCTTTCCCTCCATATTAGTAGAATGAGTAGGTAGGTAGGGTAGAAGTACGGAATCACAGAACTGCAACCATGGAATGGATTATTAAATCATACAAGTCCATTAGAGAGCAAGTTTGTTGAAAGATGAAGTCACCTGGCTCCACACGGCAAGCTGAACGAAAGTGCTAGAAGCAGATCTCCTAGGTAATCACAGTGCCTCGCAATGCCCCTGTAAGAGGACGACAAGCTCTGTAATTTCAAATTCAAAACATAAGACGATCACTCTTAAGAGCAGCCCAAATTTCATTGGTCAACCTAGCAAGAAACAGGACATGAGTAGAAATTGCTTCAGCTGCATATCGGTTATAAACACCAGTTGGTGCAGACCTCAATCTGCCTTTCCCATTTTTAAATTCATCAGTATCACTGTACCATTAGAGGTGATATCTAAAAAAAATTTTAGACGTAGCTTGTAATATTTTTCTATTTCATGAGTAGGAGCACAGGCTACCATTCAACTATGTCAAAATAGTCAATAGCAAGCATAACCAAAACAATCTGCACAATTATATGACCGACAATGGAGAAATCAACATCCACAGAGTTCCACAGGATGCATGTCATTACCAGTAGCCAGAAGCAAGTAGCTTTCCACTGACAACTCTGGGAGGTTTACACCATATAGGAGCTTTAGGATCCTTCTTAAACACATGTTTTTGCTTGTTAGCTCCTCTCAACACTAAGTAGCTATGTGTCATGATACAAAGTTGAGATTAGAATGCAAGAAACTGTTCCCCATAGAAAATATATAGTACAATAATAGGAGCTGGAGGAGAAGCAAGAGTACCCAATGAGGAAAATGCAGCAGTTAGCTACCGCAGCCAAAAGGGGCAATTCAACTTTATTTCTCAAAAGCCACCAACCCTAATCAACAATTCATTATAATCATAAACAGTTACTGCGAACATTCTCACTTAAGTGACATCTTGGATTCACACACATGCTATAAATCTGACTGAGATAAACACAAATCAGATCGATTTAGGGAAGGATACTCTGCCTAAGCCACTCAATGGCACCATGAGTCAAATTTTGCAATAGTGAAATAGAAAGAAAATACATACCTGAATATTGAAGGTGAAAGGAATGAAAACCAGATCACCAAACACCAGCATGAAACCCAGTCTTTCTGCAATAATGTCCCACCTGGATAAGATAATTTAGGAAATCATAGGAAGAGAAAGATCATAGTTGGAGCTTTATTCTTCTCTCAGGAGATCTTACAGATATTTTCAGGCACACTGTAGTCATGATCTATATACCATTGATAG
>BCLH01000527.1:137985-155714 GCA_001602315.1 Zoysia pacifica | reverse complement strand
TAAGCGGTCGTACTTCAGTTGCCGATCAATCGTTACCAGTGTAGTGCCTATCTGCCTGCGGTCGTGTGACTAGGGGACTATTGGAGCCTGCGGGGAGTGACTGGCCTCGTATGATGGCTAGATGATTTTTTTTTTTGGTAGAGGGGAATTCTTCAGTCACAGATCGATCCGCACCGGCGTTCAGTAATGTAGGCGGCGGATCGTTGATTGTTTATTTTAATTTCTCTTTTCCCTAATTCCACGCAGTGCATTACCTCTGAGTTTTGGGTCGATTGGTTGATTGCTTCCGAATCTAGGTTATTGGTAGACTAGAGACATCCCTGAGTTCGGAGAGCTCTTGAATGCAGTGACATTGAGGCGTCCTGTCGCTCTAGATGACCAGGCAGGAGTTTGTGGGGGCGTGGGTTGGTGCACGTGCGTACGCACTGGAAGGAGGGAAGGAGTATGAGTTGATTGATGCTTTTTAGAGCAAACAGCTGTGCTTGTCCTTCTACAGTCATATGGTTGACAAATTAACTTAGGGGCCGTTTGGATCCCTTCATTTTGGAGGGATTGAAATCTACATAATAGATTAGGCTATTTGGCTTGGAATTTGACATTCCACAACTTTCCCAAGCTCACAAATAAGACTATCTCAAATTCATACGGTGGGAGATGGAAATGGATTCTATAGCTCATTGTGCTAGAATTCTATTCTCCAATTTATAGCATACTCACTTCCCTACAATAGAAATGCAACATATAAGTATGTCCCTTGTATACCTAACAATAAATATACAAATATATTCCATATGCAACTATATTGGCTTAATTAGTCTATATCTAAATTGTAATTATTAAAATGAATTGAATTCCAAGGATCCAAACGGGCCCTTATCAGAATTGTTTATTTTACTTGATTGGCACAAATGTGGCAGCACTGGAGTATGAGTACACTTACACTTGCAACCAGTTTACCACTTGCAGCCAATTTATAGTAGTTGTATTCATTATTTCCTTATCTTTAATTTAAGATCTTGATTAATGGCAACAGTTGCCGCCCATGGATGTTACTGCCCATGGATGTTACTGAACTCTGTGTTATTTTTCATCAGCACTAAATTGGTAATATAGCAGTTGTATGCATGTTTGGAATGGCATGTTAGCGCACAATATGAGCTTACTATACATGGGGGCAGAGTGATAGGGCAGTCGTTGATTTTACTTATCAGAATTGTTTATTCTACTTGATTGGCACAAATGTGGTATCACTGGACTAGGAATCTACTCTTACACCTGCCGCCAATTTGCTACTTTTGGAACTTTTACAGGAACTTTTCTGTTTTGGATTCAGATGTTTCGATGTTAAGGCTCATCACAGATTAGGAAATCTTTAATACGCAGGAACCATGGCATGTTGTATATCGTATGTACCTAAATTAAGTTTTACTTGAAATGCTAAGACAGAGCATATTGGTTTCCTTAGGTCATTTGTGGTGCTAGAAGTTGCGAATCGCTTTGTGACCATAAAAGTTGATATTCTTTCACAAGAGCATTTCGAAGTGAAATTTCTAAAAAGGCGCCTCCAACGATATCTGCTATTATTGCTTCCATGGTGAGCAATTAGTATTCTTATGATTTTAGGAAGTTTTAAAAGGGAACATCACTTCTAATCTGTATTCTATGATTCTGATGGATTATGACACTGAAGGCAACCAATGAGAACCTGCCACCAAACGTCATAAGACAGTTGGCTAAGGAACTGAAGAATCTTGATGAGTCACCTCCAGAAGGGATTACCGTTATCGTCAATGATGATGACTTCACCACTATTTGTGCTGATATTGAAGGCCCAGGTAACATTATTTCTAGATAGTTTTGTTCACTCCAGCCAAATATTTCAACCCTTGCTCTATTAGCTTTAAATTTTTTCTATGTGGCTACGCCTTATTGTGGTTTCTACTGCTTAGTTGGCTTCTTCTTTTGTTCTGAGCGCAATTTTCGTTTGGACCTTATTGTCTTATTGATGAAGCGTGTTCTGCCAGCCTTGGACATATAATGTTATGTTCCTGCAGTGTAATAGTTTACCTTTTCTTTTTCCTTACATTGTCTCTGAAAATTTGAATCTGGATATTTCACAGCTGGGACTCCATATGAGAATGGAGTATTCCGGATGAAGCTATTATTGTCTCATGGTTTTCCTCAGTCTCCGCCAAAAGGTATTCTAGTTAAGTCATCTGATTGAAGCATTGAAGCCTTACATTGCAAATAGTTGATACCTTGCCCTTTTCTTTTATTTGCAGGATTCTTCTTGACTAAAATTTTCCATCCAAACATAGCAACTAGTGGTGAAATATGTGTGAACACACTGAAGAAGGATTGGAATCCTGGTCTTGGATTAAGACATGTTCTTCTGGTAAGATCACACAGTTCTGTTGTAAGCAATTGCTAACCTTTTGGCGGGATAATTCCAATTGCTGTCGCAACTCACATGACATGGTGGAGGCTTAGTATAAGTTGCTTGTTGCACGTCTGACAGGTAGTGAGATGCCTTTTGATAGAACCATTCCCTGAATCTGCACTTAACGAGCAAGCTGGGAAGATGTTACTTGAAAACTACGAGGAATATGCACGGCATGCAAGGTCAGCCCTTTAACCTAGAAGTATTTTGGATGTGGAGTAGGGCTCATTGATGTTTCTTATTAGATAATACAAGAATTTATGATTCTTAATGCAAGCAACACAGACAATTGCACAGTTAACCATGTCTGGAAAAACAGATCACACAACATACTGAACCAATCTTTTAACTATTTTTCCATATGGGTTGCCCGGGACTCGAACCCGGAACTAGTCGGATGGAGTAGATAATTCTTCTTTGTTACAATAGAAAAAAAAAATCCCTCCCCAAATCGTGCTTGCATTTTTCATTGCACACGACTTTCCCTATGTAGAAATCGCCTATTTCTATTCCGAGGAGGAAGTACACTAATTTTTTTTATTAGTAAATAGATTCACCTACTATTTATTTAGTCGAACATTTCAGAATGGAAAATGTACAAGTTTGATCTTGATATCAACCATTTCTAGTTTATTAGTTTTGTCTAATGATTAATTAAGAGTAAGAGGATTCACCAGGTCATCAATACGGATAATATCCAAATACCAAATACGTTCTGATAATTTTATCATGCTCTGTGTGCAGGTTGTACACTGGTATTCATGCCCTTAAACCTAAGAATAAATCCAAGAGTGGAGTTATTTCTGAGTCAACCACAGCTATGAACGTGGATCAGTCTAGTGCTTCTTTTAGCGAGAATGCACCATCTGCTGCGCCTGCTGCAGCATTATCTACGTCCTCTGCAACCAGAGCATTTGGCACAAACTTGCAGGATCAGAATGCTACTGTTTCTGATCCTTCTGTAGGAGCATCAACAGCTCGCAAGAAGGATGGCCCAATGGCTTCCAAAATTCCAGTTGATAAGAAGAAGATGGATGCACGGAAGAAGAGCTTGAAGAGATTATAGGGAGTACTTGGGTTTGGGTTAGGGGTGGGCATTGGTATTTGATTCAAAATTTCTTCTCATGTGCTGAAATTTGCAGATGCATTGTGAAAACGGAAGGAAAATAAGTTGAGATGAGCCGGATTTCGGGACAAGTGTGCTGGTGTGATGAGCCGGAAGGGAATAATAATGTGAGCTGGGTCCTTCGGGACAAACTGTTTTAGTGCGGTGTACCTGTCTTCTCATTTTGATGATACAATGTTAGGCGAATTGCGTATCCTCCTTTTCTCCCATTTCTTTGATGCAATGGCCACGGAAAGAAAAGCCCTAGGCACTAAGCGCTCAAGCGTGCTTTGGCACGTCTAAACATTTTTCTATGTGCTAGAAAATATTTACGTGTTGTTTAATGAAATAAGACTAGAAAAAGAAAGAAAAAAAGAGAACACATATGGCATCTACCGGCCCATTAAGGGAAAAAAAGACACCACCACAATACCCTAGCGTCAGCTATCACAGGCAGAACCACCCGCCGCCGAGACACAATGACTGGAAACAATTAGCGCACGGGGCATTTTATGGGCAGGTGTAGAAGGCTCTTGCGCTGTTGGCCCCAACCGAAGAATGTGACGTGGGTCTCTAGCCTGTACGCTGTTGGAACAAACCGTCCGTGTAATGATAATTATTGGGAGAATACTTGCCTTTTCAGTTGATTCCCACTGGCTCTTTTTCCGTCTTGTTTTTATTTTATATGCAAGGTGCTTCACGGAGTATCGCCATGTTCAGTGAATCTGAAGGTTTTTCTTTGACGATTAGTCAAGTGCTGAAGTGAAAGATAGATAGATACTTATCCTGAACCAATGAACAGATGACACAGTGAAACTACACGATCGTTCAGCTAGTACATAATCTCTTCCCCCTTAGAAAATAGGGCTGGGAGGCCGGGACCTAATCTGGGAAAGCATGATGAAGCTTCTGGCGGATTCTCAAGCCACTTCCGTTTGTTCCCCCGGCCGCTTTTATGCTGCGATCTTTGCATCCTCATGCCACCTCGATTCTTCTTCGGGAGACACGCGAAGCCGCTTTTACCAACACTAAAACGCTCCATCATGACTAACCCACTAGGTTAACATCTACTCCAGCGCGCACCATTGTCATGTCCAGTTCTTTTTTTGAGATAACAAGGACATTCAACAGACCATGATCAGGAGGAGCAGTCAAGGTCCACGAAAGCCTTCCAGATGACAAAGACGAACCCAACTCAGCCCCTGGCATGCCCCTGATCCAGTCCAAGGGGCAAGGTTTCGTGACAGAAGAGAGGATTCAGGAACTTTCACTGGCAGCTGCGCTAGGCAGGGCAGGCAGGCAGTAACAGGTTGCCGATCTGAGATGAATAGTCACAATCAGCTATTGTGCAAGCTGATTTTCTCATTTTTAGTTTCTCCTTGCATAAGTTTTCGTTTCACCTAAAATTTCGCATGATTGTAGATGATAACACGCACTATTCACTCATGTCTTTGGTTAAATTTTCACAAAACATTTTGAGCCGTTTTTTTTACGTGTTGAGGCATGCATGGGAGGAGCACCAAGGTGGTTGGAGCGCCTGATACGTCCTCGCCTATGTACTAGCCTTTTTTCTCCCCGCGGCTTTTGCGTTCCGTTTCCTCGCTTTGATAGGGGATAGGCCCGTCGGAATCGATGGTCCCCGATCGCATCGGAGAAGAGAAGGGGGAAGCGAAAGCCGTGGGCGACTTTTGCTGGTTCGGGGCTGAGAATTCCGGTGGTCGGTGGCGTGACTGGCGTCCCGCCTTCCCCCGAGATCGCCACCTATCTATCCGGGTGCGCTGGCCTAGCGGCTTGCCCGTGAAGCCAAGAGCTGAGAATCGCACTGCGTAAAGGCGTGGCGATTTTTGTGCCGTCGACTTCATGTCCAGACGATCCAGATAGATAAGATATTTCATATTTGCAGTGCATAGTTAAGTTGGTGGCCACAGCGAAGAAGAAGAAATAATCGAACAGATGGATGAGCTCAGAAACACAGTTGCAATAGACGATTCAAAGCTCGCAAGTGGACCACTGTCTATGCACGCCGATGACCCGTTCCTTCCCCCCCACGGACGAGCTGCGTCGCTGACACAATACTACTAATCAAACGTCCAGCTCTGCGATCTGATACGACGCATGTCCGGTCCAGACGTGCACGTGAGAACTACTGTTGTTTAAGCCGTGCGTCAGGAACCTAATGCACGTTAATCAAGTATAGTACCCGGTCACAATAATTTTTACTACTACTAGGTGGCTGGTCGGGTTCGATCGTCAACTCGACGGTGACGAGGGATCGATAAGGACCTCTACTGCGTGTCTGTGGAATTCCGTTGCCTAAAATGCGACAGAAGCGCGCTCCGTTCATACGTGTGTTCACCGGCCAAGACGGCGACATAGCGTGTCGTCGGCGAAGACTTGTTTTTCAATCAGAGCAACTCGCGTAATGCCGGTTGATTTGCGTAATTTTAAGTCAATTTTTAAAACCTTTGAGAACTACTACAGAAAACGCTTGACTCTTGCAACGGTGACGCAGCTAGCGGTACTAGCGCGGAATGTTTCCGCGGTTGACCGACTTTCGATCGCCACCAACTCAAAGAAGATTATCTCAAAGATTGTGGAGTGGATCCATTTGCTGGCTTGGCGCTCATGCTAATACGATTTATGCAGTGAGATCTTGACCCCCCTCCCCCGGAGGAACATGATCAGATGCAGTAACAGGTTGGACAGGGATAAAAAGTGTGGATTAATGGTGGCGGTTGATGTAGCGAAGATCGTTTTTTGGAGCAACGGTCGGTCGGTCGGTCGCAGATGCCGCTCGTGCGGAGGAGACGTGGTCAAGAGCAACGATAGCCCCGCACCTCCGATGTGATTTCGCTCTCACGAAGGATCATCCCTGTCGACGCACGCATCAAATCCAAATCGCTCTGTTTTTTGGAACGACCCTCACCCTTTTCTACTGACACGTTGATTACGCACGGAATTACCGTTTACCAGCAGGTTAATACTCGAGTCACATATGAGTGGACGCAAACCCGTCGTGCGTCATCAGCCTCATCGTCAGAATCAGAGCCCAATCACTCCACGTATACGTTTAGGCAGAAAACCTTAAAAAAACTCGGCAGGAACGGGTTCGTAATCTCTGCAGTGGTTCAGTCCATGCAGAGAGATATTCTCTGCATTAGATGAAATCTAAACCGTCTAGATCTAAATCAAAGATCTACTATTTCCAACTTTTCAAATAAAAAAATCACAAGGCCCACTGCTCTTTCTTCCTCCTCTCGCGAGTCGCGACTGAGCTTCCATCTCTCTCTCTCTCTCTTTCATCTTTTTCATCGAGGCAAGCGTTAGGAGCTCATTCAGACAATAGCCAAGCTCGCTCGCGAGTCGCGAGCTTCAGAGGCCGCAAGCTGTTGCTTTCCACTTGCCGGAGGCTGCAGTCACGATTGGTCATGTGCTCGCTGGAGTCCACGTCTCCACGAGGACCGCGACCAAGTCCGCTAGACATGGCCATGGCTCAGCTTGCCCGCGTGCTCGCCGGAGTCCACGACCAAGTCCGCTAGCGTGGTCCTCAGCTTGCCTGCGTGCTCGTCGGAGTCCGCCACTAAGTCCGCGCATCTCTTATCAGGACTTTGAAGAATGAGCTCGACGAAATCGGCTAGCACCTAGCAGGGCTGTCTTATCAGCTCAAGAGCAGGTCTGTGCTGTGTGGCTGCAAGCAGTGCCCAAGGCTCCGGCGAGCAATGCGCAATGGCCTTGACGAGAGGCTCGAGATTGGATAGCTTTTGCCTCGATAAAAATAAGATGAAAAGAGGATCACGGGAGGCTCCGTCGCGAGAAGAAAGGGCGGTGGGCGGTGGGCCCTTGTGATATTTTTATTTGAAAAGTTAGAAATAATAGAGACCTTTGATTTAGATTTATATATGGTTGAGATTTCACCTAATGTAGAGGATATTTTTTTGACTGAACCATGCAAATGATACGAACCCGGCAGGAACAGCTAACACCCACGAGCCGCAGCCGCCAGTCCCACCCAGCAGCGGGAACGACCTCCCTCCGCACATGCCTTCCGCTTGGCTTGCTGCCCACTGTGTTGGCTACCAGAGCCGAAGAAGGCATCCCGACTCCCGAGTCGTTCGGATCTCTCACCCGTCGCCGTAACTTTTCCGTGCCGTCTCGCAGTTCTGCGAAGCTGCGGAACGCCCCGCGAGGCCGCGAGTTTTTTACCAACGCACGCCGGCGCGAGAGGCGCCCGCCCCACCCCGCCCACAGTCTTTGCGCCCTGCTGGCTGCTGTTGCGTGCGCGCGGCTAATACTCCCTCGCGTCGCTGGTCGCGTCGTCCCCGTCCCTCCCACACTCCATTTCTTCCTCGGTCTTGTCGCTTCCGTCCACTCCTCGTTCACCCCTCCTCCCTCGTCTCCGCTCCCCTCACCTCTCGCACGCGCTCACTCACCATTGCTCCCTTCGCGGCGGCACACACTCGACTCGCCGGCCTGGAGGTTCCGATCGCGCTTGCTCGCGCTGGCCGCGGGGCGGTCACCGCTCGTAGCGAAGGGCGCGGAGGTGCGGTGAATGGTGCCGTGATCGGAGCGATGCGGCGGGCTCCGAAGCGCGGCTGGGGCGGGCCGCTCCTGCCGGCGGTTTTGCTGCTGCTGGTCGTCGCATTGGCGGCGCCGAGGCTCGCGCGCGCGGTCACCGACGCGGCCGACGGTATGTTCGTTCCCTCGTGCTCACCGTCTCCCACCCCCCCGTTTCGTTCGGTTCGGTTGCATTAGTTCGTTCCCCATTTCCAGCACGAGCAGGGGTTCGGTTAAGTTCCGCCTGGTGCTCCGATCGTGCGCTGGTTTGACTGAGCTCCGCGAATTCGCCGGCGTGGAGTGACTCGTGGGCGCTTCCGGTTTTCTCGGCTGTAGTGGGGGAAGCAGAGGATCAGATAGATGCTCTGCGGTGCGGAACCTCACCTCGCGCCGCTCTGCTCTGTAGTCTGTTCCGCCGGGGAGCGGCGGCTTCCGTCGCTTTTCGCTTGTTTTGTTGTCGCCAGCCTGTAACCTGAGGATACATGCGCGCGGGGGGGGGGGGGGGGGGGTGATGATGATGTCGGTGGCGGCGCTTCGCCGTCTCGTGCCCAGGAACCAGGGCCTCTGCTTTTTTGCGGATTAAGTTAGTTCGGGTTGTTTCCTTTTCGACTTCAAAAATCAGAGCCAGGAGCTTTCACCTCCAGCACAGAGCATGGGATTCCTAGTTTCTCTTTTTTTTTCTCCCTCGAAATCAGCAAAATCACAAACTGATGGGTGCTGCAAGCCGGCTGCCATTGGAAGTGGTTTGGAGCAATTGCGCTTTCAGACGAATTGTGCCATCAGCCTACCCGTCGCTTTCGGCAGGGATAAGGAATGGAACCTCTGAGGCTTTTAGCTATCTCGTCACGCCGCGTCGTCTTGGTTCCCTCCTCTGTCCTATTGCTTGCTTGGCTGATAGCAATGGCAGAAAAAGATGTATTGTTCACATGCCGTATCCCTGGAAGCTGATAGCGTGCGGGAGAAAAGGACGGGTTGCTAATTGTGCAGGCACTGATAACTTCACGGGAACTTGGATCAATCTTGTGTTAATTATCATATCTATGACACTACAAATATATAAAGAGGACGTCAGATTTAGGTGCCGTGTTCATAGAATTCATCTCTAGGATGAGGATGGTCGAAGTGACACTTGATATTGATATGGATTAGTTAGTGAATTCAGTACCAATGTGGGATCATCTTCTTTAATCACTGCATTCATAGAGACTTTCCAAAATGCAAGCGCTTTCTTCAGTAAGTTGTTTTTAGTAAATGTGTTATGCAGTGCAGACACGTTGAAAATTTGGTACCGGTTCACTTTGCTAATTGAATTTTCGTGTTTATTTTATCCTCTGTAGTCTCCGCCATTAATGGCTTGTATGTTTCGTTGGGATCGCCAACACTTCCTGGATGGACTGGAAATGGTGGAGACCCCTGTGGCGAGATTTGGCAGGGTGTCACCTGTACCGGCACTTGTATAACTGGAATGTATGGCAAGTTCTTCAGTGCGTTTCCATCATCTTGTAGATTCTTTCTGTTTTCACCCTTATCCACTCACGATTTCTAGAACCATGAATGCTGCAAACCTGGGTGGACATCTGGGCAATTTAGGCAACTTCACTTCGATCACTACCATGTAAGGCCATCAACACTGAACTTTTCATTGTTTGAAGTTGATCCTTCTGCCATAATCACACCATATTTCTCTTCATTTATTTTTCTACCTGTTGACGTTATAATATCTTTGCTTGATCATATCCAGGTTTGAGTGTCTGACCAATTGTGTTTGTCTGTGCTCTGTAGAATGCTTAGCAACAATAATATTGGCGGAACCATACCAGATGACCTACCTATTACATTGCAGAATCTGTATGTGTTTTAGATCACTATCGCAACCGCTTAGTATTCATATGATCGTTCTTTCAGCATCATAATCATCTATGTTCACTTTTTCTGCAGTTTTCTCTCTGCTAATCAGCTCACCGGGAGCATCCCAAGTTCACTGTCAAAACTAAAAAATTTAACAGCCATGTAAATTTCTTCTCATTTATTTTTCCAGCACATTCATGATTTTTGTCTGTAACCTAATATTGTATTCCTTGTTTTTCTCAGGTCAGTCAATGGCAACCATCTAAGTGGAGAACTACCAGATGTTTTTGATTCACTCAATGCACTTGTAAATCTGTAAGATGTGTCCACATTTCTGACATTTTCTGTATGCTTGTGTTTTTGATCTGGATGATGTATTTATTGACTGACCATGTGAGCTTGGTTCGCACAGGGATATTTCTTCTAACAACCTGACTAGCGCGTTGCCACCTTCAATGAAAAGCTTGGCATCTTTGACTACACTGTAAGTTTACATTTCTATTGGCCCTTGTTACTTTGTTTTCCTTTTCCTATTATCCAAATTTATTTCCTTCGCTCTTTACCTTCTATATGATAGGTACATGCAAGACAATCAGCTGTCTGGGACTCTTAATGTCTTGCAGGATCTTCCTCTGAAAAACCTGTAATTTCTCAAACACAATGTCTTCTTCAGATATCTTGGCACAAACGACTGTTTGTCTGCTCATTTAGAATACTTTGCTTCTCTGTGTCATTTTCCCTTATTTATACGGTATTGCAACTCATGTCACAAAAGAGTGGAACACATGGATTCCTTTAGCTACTTGTTTGATTTGGGAGTATAGTCTAGTAGTTTATGACTGTCTGATCACCAACAAAAGTTCTTGTCACTTTGCTTTTTTGGAAATTAATGCATGCTCCACATTTTCCCATGTTTTTGCAATGAATCACTCTATCAGAACTAAGAAAGCTTTGAGTTTTCAAAAAGTTTCTATGCTCCTATCTCGATAGTTGATACTACAATGACCTTTGGCTATAGGACTCTTCTTTACTGTTGTATGCAACCGTCGTTCTCACATATTTTGAAAATACATTCAGATCTTGCATTTAAAATATTAATTTTGATTGTGAACTGTTTTAATTTCCATACTTTGAGCAGGAATATAGAGAATAATCAGTTCTCTGGACCAGTACCTGCAAGTTTACTGAACATACCAAATTTCAAGTGAGAAAACTTCTTCCTTTCACCTCTCTCTTGATAAGTCCTATTACAAATGTCAATAAATTGTCTACTCTGAAGTTATTTTTTCAACTATTAAAGAACTAGATAATTAATTAGATTAGCTCTGTAGTTTCTATGACATGTTAATTGACTAACAATATGACTACGCAGAAAGGATGGGAATCCATTTAATACAAGCATAGCTCCGTCTGCATCACCGCCTTCACCATCAGTAGGACCAGCACCAACTCCAACACCCGCAGGACCGAAATCGGCTCCAACACCGACGTCGCCACCAAGTTCAAATCCAACACCAGCTCCAACACGTCCATCATCTCCTTCAAGAGCCCCTCCACCATCGAAAACAACCTCAAACACTTCTGATGGATCGACTGCCCGGGACAGCACTTCAACATCTAAGAAACACAATACAAAAACCCTTAAGATTGTTGGGTTTGTACTTCTTGGAGTAGCACTGTTCATAATTTTAGTACTGTCGGTATTATTTTGCCTCTCAAAGTATGAAGAGAGACAATCGAGATATGATCACAATAGAAGTCAGCTGGCAAGGGTGCATCATCGAGTTGAACCCCAAATCAATCCATCTCCTGCGAAACAAACTGAAAATGTTAAAAAAGGTATATCTCTACTTACATCTTATAATCATATGGTTTTCTGTTTAGTTAGGGGGATATAGCTTTCTGATTACTTTTTAAAATGTTTTGTTTCACAGGACCACCAGATGAGGTCCTTGATAAGAGGCGTCGTGAGCTAAATTCAGCAGCGGCCGGTATGTAGTCCGTCAGAATATGTTCAGTATTGACTTTATGCTGTCCATTAATTTCAATGTTTTGAAGCTTTGTGTGCAATGATTTGCAGCACTTCCTAAGAAATCTCCTGAAAACCGAAATGAGCACATCATTAATTTCGATAGAACAGATTCAGCTATTTTTCCAGTTGCTCCACCACACCCCCCTCCACCGCCGCCACCCCCCAATGAAAGAGTTGTTGTAAATCCCATGGTTCCTCTTGAGAAGAGATCTAGTCCTCCACCAAGGACAAACACCATCGAAAGAGTTGTTGTAAATTCCATGGTTCCTCCAGAGAAGAAATCTAGTTCTCCGCCAAGAACAAGCACCCCAACTTCAGCCACACCATTCTCTGTTGCATCTCTGCAGCAGTATACTAACAATTTCAGAGAGGAGAATTTGATAAGAGAGAGTAGATATGGAAAGGTATACCTAGCAGAACTTCCTGACGGCAAGGTATGGATATAAATTTGTATGAATGAAAGTGCTACTTATCATGTTCAACTTATAGTACAAATAAGAAGTTAATATTCTCCTATTCTGCACAGTTATTGGAAGTTATGAAGATCGACAATGCTCATGGACGTATATCAGTAGATGACTTCCTCGAACATGTTGCATCTATCTCAAAAATCAAGCATCCTAACATCCTTGAGTTAGTTGGATATTGTGCTGATTATGGACAAAGATTACTTGTGTACAATCACTTTAGCAGCAACACACTAGATGATGCGCTTCATGATAGAGAGGATAGTGATAGTGCACTATCATGGAATGCTCGCATCCAGGTGGCTCTGGGTTCAGGAAAAGCCATAGAGTAAGTGAAAATTATAGTTATATATATGATCCACTGGTTCTTCTGTTTAAAACATGTGAGCCTACCTAAATTCAAATTACTTATTCCCTGCAGATATCTCCATGAAAGCTTCCGGCCTCTGATTGTGCATCAGAATTTCGAACCATCCATTGTGCTTCTAGATAACGAGTTCTCGGTGTGTGTTGCCGAATGTGGACTGGCTGAACTGCTGCCATCAGGTTCTGTAACCCAGGTAAACAAAATTTATGATTTAGATGTTTTGTATTCCTAGATCATGAAAAAATGAATTAAATAAAATTGATGTTTTTTTGTCATCATGTCTGATATATTCTAACTGATGGTTTTATGGATGATATAGCTCAAAATTAGATTATCATCTCAATATGTAGGTGTTAAGTGCTAAGAATTATCAGGCACAACATATGCTTACTCATCATAGGATAATTTTATTTACAATCCAGAGACGACTGATGTTGTGAACTGCAATCAAAATTGTTATTGCAGTTGCATCTTGCAAAGTCCATATGTGGCATGTCTATCTTCTGGAACTTTGAAGACGTCCACTTTAGTTAGTAATTCTATTTTGAAATGACTAACTGAATGGTAATACTAGAAAATAAGTATGTAATCATAGTTCAAAAGTAAAAATTATGTAATATATGCAGCCAAGATCTGAGTGATGAGGAGGCTGGTATCGGTACTGTTGATACTACATCCACTTTTCGAGCAATGTAGTGGTAATTCGACAATGTTGCCAGTTTCTGAATAACCATTGGTCTGTGGGACATTCGTTGGAACTTGGATGCAGAAAAACTTTCATTTACGTTAATTCATCAATTACTTTGTTTGCTCATAGCTGATGGCTAATTCCTTCTTGGTTTTATCACAAATGGGTGGTCTTAGTTTATTTGCATTTTCTGACGTGTAAGAAATGCATCTTCTTTGGTTGATGGGCTGAAACTGCCAATATGTACTAACAACTGCTGTCTATCCATTCAGCTGTCTGGTCAGATGCGTGCATTACTGTACTATGAATTACCCGAATTCCAGCAATCAGGGACTGTTACAGAAAAGGGTGATATTTACAGCTTTGGTGTAGTTATGCTAGAACTTCTTACTGGCCGTAAACCATTTGATAGGTATGAGGTTATGCTTGACCAGCATCATTTTTTCCATTGTTTTAGATCATTTTTATGCACAATAGTTGGGGAAATAATGGCTTTGCTATTCATGTTCCTGCTTTATGTGAAAATATGCAGTTCACGCCCACGTGCGGAGCAACATCTTGTTAGATGGGCCAGTTCTCAACTTCATGATATTGAATCCCTGTCCAAGATGGTTGACCCATCTATACAAGGACAGTGTTCGGAGAAAGTGCTATCAAGGTTTGCTGACATAATCAGCCGCTGTATCCAGGTAATTCACTTTTACTTTGCTTTATACTTGGATGCAATTTTAAAGCAGCACAGATCTGACCCTTTTTGTTATAGCATTTCAATTGAATGGACCATGTTACTGATCTGACCTTTCCATAATGCAGCAAGAACCAGAATTCAGGCCTCCAATGTCTGAAATCGTCCACGACCTAGGTAGAATTGTAAATGCTACGGATGAGGAATCAGAGTAACAAACAAATAATGGATGGTATGTAAACATCGTGACCAAGCCACATGTTGTACAGATTTTGGGAAGATAATTCTTTCGCTGAACTCCGAGGAGAACATTGTGAAAATCTATTTCCCTCAGAGTGGATTCCAAACTAAACGCTTGTGAATTTCGAGCTTCATTTATACATGATGGAAAGAGTGGAGGTGCAGCCATTGTTCACCTAACTGGGTGTTGATCAAACCATGGCAGATGACAATATAGCCCATGAATCTTGTAGCTAGTATTCAGGAATTCATTCAAAAGTTTTTTACTGTAAAGCTAGTTTTCGTTAGTTGTGAGTTACCATCTTCGATCTGTTCTCATGAGACTGGAAAGGAGCTGGTACCCTGAACAGATCCGGATTATTAACTGACGTAAAGTCAGAGTTACGTTGTTCTCCAGTATTGAGAGTCTTTTTTTTGTTGATTAGCGATTGGTGCTTATTCATCTATGGTTTCTCCCCTTCTGCTTTCTGGAAACCCTGAACAAAATCGTGGTGTGAGTTTTGGCTTACCATGTGTGGCTTTATAATACCTCCAACTGCTGATGTGCTATCTGAAGGTATCCTTTCTCGTGTGTGGTTCGTTGGGTGGATGCTGATGTCCAATCTTCTAGATCCACAGTACAACAAATTTTGGCAACTGCTGGTTCTGTCTGTCTATAATGTTGCACGGCACCGTGTATTTTTTTTTTTTGGACGCTTACCCTGACTGTCTACACTAGTTTGTTTTACCTTTTGTTTGTACCTGACGTGTATAAAAAAGTTGGAACCTTATTTAGCTTTTGTTTGCACCTGATTCAGTAATTCTAGCGTGATCTCTGATTCTTTTTTTTTCCCCCTTTGTCTTCCAGAAAACAGTTCGCAAATGTAAACATTGTTACAGAATTCTTTGATAGTGTCACATGCTTTAAGTTGATTGTACGTGTTCTTCTGGAAAAGCTTCAGATTCGTGAGAGCGGCAAACTGCGTCCTCATCAGGACAGTGACAAGCCTGCATCCGCTCAGCCACAAGCGCGGTGGGCACACAGGTTTGAGTCCGTGAAACGCGACGTCGATTTTGGGTCTCGGGGTTGTGGTTAATCGTGCCATGTTGTCGGCACCAGTTGCGTGCTGCTTTATGAGCCAGGGCGTCATGGAGGTGCTTCCGGACCGGGCTCAGCATGGGTCGCCGCGCCGCCGTGGGGCCCTTCGCCGGGATAATTTCCCTGACCGCCGACGCGAGCCTCTACTTGGCCACCACCGTCGCGGTCACTCCTTTTCTCGCTGAGCCGGCCCCGCCCCGTGCGCGCGTCGTCCCCGTCCTTGCGAAATCTGATACGCGACAGGGTGGCGCGGCGCAGGGATCTTCCGTTGGGCTGTTGGAATAATCGGCGCGCTGTTTTCGCCGCTAAAAATATCTGCAGTTCAGTCGGAATACTTATTACACGTCCATGTCGACGGAGCCACCATCTCGTTATTAAGAATTACAACAATCAGAGTGAATACCGGTCGTGATCTAACAACAATATCGCGCTCCACTTCCACCTCGCGTGCCAGAGCAGAACGATGACTCGACGAGGCTTCCTTCACTCCCTGGGCATCTATGACGACGCATATCCGAAAGGAAAACAAAAAAGATGAAACCGAACGTTCCAGAACACCGAACAAACACTACACTAAACTAATGGAGCAGGGGGCGACGTGGGTCTGGAACGCACGAGAGCACTCCGGCCACACACATTAATAAACAACAAAACCATGAGGCCAGCAGCCATCGTTGGCCGTGATTTTTCACGCGACGCGATTGCCCCCCCCTAGTGGCCGGCGATGGTCAGCAGTAGGTCGTTTACCGGCTAATGGCCAGCCACAAGTTTGTTTTCGTAGCCGCCGAATTGACCCAGCCGACCGCGCGACCGCGCCTAACCCGCGGAATCAGTTACATGGCCACGAGCGCGCCACGGTGGCACCGGACCGAGAGCCTCCAGATATTTTCGGCCCGTCGTAGCGTGGTGGGTTGGTTAGAGGCAACACGGAGGCGTCAGGCGTGGTCAGGAGGAGCCGGCAGGGTTCAACAAAGGGCCGATTAGTATAACGATCAATGCGGCACGTTGTTGTACATGGTTTCCCATGGTCAGAAAGTAAAAGAATTTAAAATTCCGCAGACGATCAAGGAAGGCAGCCACCGAAAGCAAAGGCATCGCCATCGCCGCTCGAAGTCAGCCGCGCACTGGCACCACGCTCCAACTCCACAAACGAAAGAATAATGTAATGCTAATCTATTGCGTGTACTCGCGACGAGAGGAAACTATCGGCGGCTTGATTGGCCGAGGTTTTGTGGCCGAGGGCGGCTGCACGACGAGCGATCCAAAGCTGGCGACCGCCCAACCAACGGTCCAGGCAGCGCGGGCGTTGAGTCCTCTTCCTTCCAGGGTGTGTTCGTTTCCTGGGCTGCCGCGTTTTTTTGCTGCGGCTGAATCGTTCCGCCGTTCGGCTGCAGCGCGGAGAAAAAGAAATGTGTAGAGGAGATAGCTAAATGGCACTGTTTTCTGATTAAAACAACACTGTTTAACTTCTATAGTTCAACAGCCGCTGCACCGCTGCAGCAATAAAATACGGCAGTCTCGACAAACGAACGAGCCCCCAATCATTTTTTCTGCTGGTTAACAGTAATAACCACTTATCGCGGAAACGAACCCCATATGACACGATGAGACGTGGGTGCGCCCTCGCGCGCGACGCCGTCGCATTTGCGTCGATCGAGCGACTCCGCCCGCGTCCACGTCGTCGGAGAGAGACGCGCGGTCCGCGCGTCGCCTTCCGCTCGCGTGGCCACGGGAACTTGCACGTGTAACGTCGTCAGAGATGCGAGCCCGGCTCGGTCTCTCTTTAAAACACCGGGCCAGGACGAAACGAGCTCCACCGCTCCGGGTAGTTGCATCGTCACCTGTTGCTGGAAGGTGGAATGGATTGAATCATCACGCAAAGACGAGAGGCGAGCTGCTCCTAAGTCGGTGCTGGTCACGGCGTGTTTGTTGCAGGCCTACTCCTGACGCCTGAGCCTACTCCTGACGCCTGAGTCTACTCCGACGAGGATGGGGTGCGAGGGCGCTGAGCGCTGCGAGCTCTGCGGCGCGCCCGCGGCCGTGCACTGCGCGGCGGACGCCGCGTTCCTCTGCGCCGCCTGCGACGCCAAGGTGCACGGCGCCAACTTCCTCGCGTCGCGCCACATCCGCACGCGCCTCGCGGCAGCGGCGGGTGTCGACGACGGGTACGAGTCCGCGACGAACTCCTGCGTGTCGACCACCGACTCCGCGTCGACGACGACAGC
>BCLH01000527.1:99298-137931 GCA_001602315.1 Zoysia pacifica | reverse complement strand
GACGGCGTCAACGCCGCGCGCGTCCCGCTACGCGTCGCCATGGCGGCCGCGCTGTGGCGAGAGGTGACGGAAGGAGGGCTCGGCCGGGGCGACGCGCTCCAGAAGCTGGAGGCCTGCGCCCACGTGCCGGCAAGGCTCGTCGTGGCGGTGGCGTCGTCCATGGCGCGCGCCCGCGCCAGGAGGCGGGGCGGTGCGGACGACGCGGAAGGCTGGGATGAATGCTCGTGGACCGGGCCCAAATCCAACCCGGCGCGTTCTTGATTTCCATCCTTTCTTCTGCTGCACAAACTTGCCCATGAACAAATACTAACATACATTGTCTGGTAGCTTTTGTGGAAGCTGAATTTGTGGTTAGAAGGCTAGCATAAAGTGTTTTCCTTAGTTGTAGGGGATTTGAATATACTTGTGAGCTAGTTATGGTCCATGTTTTCTCTGTCGATATAATGTTTGGGTTCTGTACTCAACTAAGTTTGTGTCTGTAACCACTAGATCATCTTTGATGCACATATTAGGTTTCAAATTATATTACATCCACTTTTCATAATTCTTCCATTATCCCATCCACACTCACCATTCTATATAGTAGGGTTAATCATGGTGCCTAATCGCCTACGGAGGAGGCTTAATTTGGATCAAGGTCGTAGGAACGTGAAGCTAAACTTGTTCGCCACCATTAAAAACCACGGGCAACCATGAGATCACTTTTAAATGGGTTAAGTTTCACATTAATCATTCGCGTTAAAACACATTTCATAACAATAACTAGTTCAAAAAATAATCATCCGGCGGTGCAACACACTTCGCCGTCCCACATCCAAGCATCCCGTCATTACACGCGCAGCTCCGCACGCATGCGAAACCGATCAGCGCGGTATACCCCCGAGCGCCCCATGCGTGCGACCAGCCGAGGTAGCCACCTCGTATTCCATCCTCCGCTTCTCCTTCCGTCGCGCGGACGCTAAACTTGGGTGGACGCCGGGGGGGTTGGCTGGCTGGCCATCGTCGTCCGTGGGCGCGCGGCTGCCGAGGCACGGTGGGCGGGCGGGCATGGGGTCCGGGACGTGGCGCAAGGCCTACGGCGCGCTCAAGGACTCCACCAAGGTCGGCCTCGCCAACTTCAACAGCGAGTACAAGGTGATGATGGATCATCAGCGCCGCTGCCGGTGCCGGCCGGCGTTCACACGGAACCGAAACATCCCATTCCTTTCTCCTCCAGATCATGATATTTCCCCCCAGATTTCCACCATTGTCTTCATGCGTGTTTTCTTCCCCGTCCTTCCGATCATACGCGAAAGAGAAATTGGCTTTTTGTAATTAGCTCCGTGTTTTCGTCTTCTGCGCAGGATTTGGACATCGCCATTGTGAAGGCGACGAACCACGTCGAGTGCCCGCCCAAGGAGCGGCACCTCAGGCGTGAGTGGGTCCCAATCTTGGTTGAAATACGAGACATCCATTTTTCAGCACACCACCGCCCCCCCACCCCCCCGGGTTTCGAACTGATGATGGTGCTCGGTCTGTTTCGTTTCTGCTTGCAGAGATTCTCTTCGCGACCTCCGCAAATCGCCCTCGTGCAGATGTCGCCTATTCGATATGCACATTGGCAAGAAGATTGTCCAAGACCAAGAACTGGATTGTGGGTCGTGTTCCTCAATTATCCGTTTATAAAATCAGTGATCGCTGTCCCTGATTCAATCCCACTGCCATTCCTTGACTCTTCATTTCCAAAACGAGCCGCTTAGCCAAATGAGTATATTGGTTTCAGGTTGCACTGAAAACGTTGATAGTGATACACAGGCTGCTCCGAGAAGGTGATGGCACGTTCAAAGAGGACTTCTTGAGCTATTCATACAGAGGAACTATTTTGCAGATCCCACAATTCAAGGATGACTCGAGCCCATTAGGTTGGATCACTGCATTGTTCCGGTCCCTGAAATTGCACCTTCCCTCCTATGTTCGATTCGATGTCTGAACATGTTCTCTGCCTGCTCCTGTTTCCAGCTTGGGACTGCTCCGCTTGGGTTCGCACATACGCGCTCTATCTGGATGAACGGGTTGAGTGCATCAGAGCTCTCAAGTATGACGTCGAAGCAGATCGCCTGCTGAAGCTACCCCAGGCTTCTGGCAAGGTAGTATCAGTCTGTAGCTGCAGCAGAATTCTTTGAAGCCTTGACGTCATTGTAATCTTCTTGCTCCATGTGTACTATCCGGGATCGTGGTGAATTCCAGGCACACAGTAGAACAAGAACACTGCCGTGTGAGGATCTTCTGGATCAGTTGCCTGCATTGCAAAAATTGCTTCTTAGGCTCATCAGCTGCCAGGTTTGGGAATTAGGATACACTGTACTAAGCTTGGAATAAGAAATACTATTAAGCTAGTAGTAAAAACTCTGATTTATAACATCTGTCCATTTATGTTTTGCAGCCTGACGGTGCGGCCTGCACAAATTACCTTGTACAATATGCGTTAGCCCTTGTATGTCTGAAACTTAATGCAAAAGCAACTCTGGTATAAAAAATATAAGTGCCTTTGACTTATAAACATACTATGGTCCTAGGTTCTAAAGGAAAGTTTCAAAATATACTGTTCAATCAATGATGGCATCATCAATCTTGTCGATATGGTACAGTAACAACAGTTCTTTTACATGTTCACAATTATCCCTTGTCTGAGCTTAAGTTAAATTTCATACATATCTTATTATGTGATGCAGTATTTTGAGATGCCAAAATATGATGCAATCAAGGCCCTGGAAATTTATAAACGAGCTGGCCATCAGGTATAGAAGACCCTTTACTGCTCCATATGCTGGGCTGAGTAGTAGCATACTTGGATGAACTAACTAATTCTAGAACACATGGTATGATTTCACTAATTCCACAGGCAGAAAAGCTTTCTGCGTTTTATGACCACTGCAAGCATCTTGAGCTGACCAGGACTTTCCAGTTTCCTACTCTAAGGCAGGTATGTTCAGTCAGTCAACCATTAGTATGCTTCGCTTTGGAACTATTCTTGATACAGATATTACAAATATTTAGGATTATGGACTGATTATAGCCCAATCAAGTGTAATTGCAGTCACTTACATTTAGAAATGGCCTTAATAATTTGTGTTTACCTTCCTTGCTATTATCCTAAGGACACATTCAACCACTGCCATGGAATACAATGGTTAGTAATGTGCTGATATGTTGATGGGCACTAACACTTACCAGTTACTGCTATGCAGCCACCACCTTCATTTCTCCTGACAATGGAAGAGTATATCAGAGAAGCACCGCGTGTCAGTATCGGGACCAAGTATTTGGTGAGTGCGTTCAACTTCAATACCAGTGAGATTGCATAATATAAAAGCCCTGAGGAGGATATAGTAATGTCCTGATAATTGTTGATGCTTGCTTAACCAGGAATATGATGAGCAGAACCAACCTAGTGATAACGAAGAAGAAGCTCCACAGGAGACCGATAAACTCGTCGAAGAGGAGAAACAAGAACATGAAGTGCCCGAAGAAGAGCCACAACCTGTTGCTGAACCTGCAGAACAAGTAATTGAACCTCAAGAACCCATAATTACTGGGGATCTTTTGGTTCGTTCACTGTTTCTTGACCAATTCCCTGTCTATCTTAGTACCTGTTTCTCTGAATCCTCACTAGCAGGCTGTTGTTATACATGCAGAACTTGGACGAAGAAGTAAACCCCATGATTGCAGATCTTGAAGAAAGCAATGCACTTGCTCTTGCTATTGTGGCACCAGGTTCAGTACTTCAGATGTCCATTCCATATGATGCTGATTAGCAAGCCAATCTCAATTAAGTAGAAATGAACTAGGAGTAGTTTTGAGTTTTGCTGTTTGAGAATGCTTTTAGTCTAGAACACCCATATGTTGTTCACTGCATACTGCCTTATAATTAGTAATTTGCCTCCCAAATGTAGGGAATGAGAACAAGGCCTCCACTTCTACAGACTTGTTTGCTCTCGACAAGTCTGGATGGGAGTTGGCACTGGTCACTGCACCAAGTAACCACATAAATCAATCAGTTCCTACTCAATTGGTAAGTAAACTCTGTTCTTCAGATCAAACATGAACATGGTCTCTGAACAGCCCATTAACAGTAAAAATATGGTCATAAATAATAATAAAAAATTAAACAGCCAGAGTTGAATAACTTACTTGCATTCCCTCAACAGGCTGGGGGTTTTGACAAGCTATTGCTAGACAGTCTTTATGAAGATGAAGCAAGGAGGCAGCAGATAGCCAGTGTGACCTACACTGGCAGTATTGCAGCGAATCCATTCAACACTAACGATCCGTTTGCTATGTCCAACAGCTTTGCACCGCCATCAAATGTGCAATTAGCTATGATGGCAGAGCAGCAGCAATATTACCAGGCACAGCAGCAACAGTATTTCCAGATACAGCATCAACAGCAAATGGTGATGGCACCGCCTCAAACATACCAACAGAAAACCCAATATTCCACCTCTTCTTCTCAAGCTGGATTATCCAATCCGTTTGGTGATCCATTCAGTAGCCTCGTTGCAATGGCTAATCCACCGAAGCAAAGCAATTCAAATTTAGTCTGAATTGCACAGTTGTTTTCTAGGTCTCTCTAATCTCAATGACACAACACATTGCATACTGAGAAACAGCCTTGTACAGTTCAAAATTTTAAATACTTTATATTTATGATACGCTGTACCACTCTCATTTGGAAGCCAATGCTAAGGTAATACATAATTTTGACTTACAGCAACTATAGGATCTCTTTCATCAACATATACTCCACAAGTCAGGGAGCATTATAGAAGTTGGCAAAATCATACTAATAAGTTTTTATACATTGACCAGTCTTACACAAGGTTAGTAGTATTACATTATATTGATTCATGACCAGTATCAAATGAATTCGTTTGCTTTTTATTCCCAAGATAGCTCACGAATTCATTGACCCTAACTTTTTGTACAATAGCAGCAAGAGTTATAAAAACATGAAAAGCTACACCTTTTCTTGATCCCAACTTCATCCCGAGAAGTAGGTAGCCCTTACCAATCATTCCTCTTTAGCTCGATCAGCATCCAGCCTTGAGCTCTCCACCTCATCCGGAAAGTGGCCTGCATATTAATGATCTCCCCATGTAAGATAGTAATTTTACTAGCCATGTGTATCAATAGCTTGGATTGCAGAAAAACATATACTCCCTCCGTCCCACTCTAACTGACATTCTAGCGCCGATCGATTGTCCCATGTTAAGTGTCGCCCTGCAGCTTGGGTCCACAAAAAGCCTCGCACAGGCGATCATTCTTATCCACTCGAGCACGTTTCTCCTCCCCGCTCCTCGATCTATTTTCCATTCTGCTGCTCTCCAGATCAGGGTTCACAAAATCGCTCAAAAACCGTGGTTCGACCAAACCGCTGCGGCTCGGTTTTAGCGGTTGACCAGTTTTCGTTTTAAAAATTTTAAAAAATTTGAAAATTTTAAAAAATTTGAAAATTCGAAAACCGCTCAAACCGAGCGGTTTACCGCAAAAACCGTTGAAAAACCGCTCAAACCGATTTGATTTCAACTTCAAAAACAGTAACCGTAAAAACCGCCCGGTAAATAGTAAAAACCGCCCGGTTTTCTCTCAAAAATTTGATTTTTGAATTTGTTCGGTTTTTAACGGTTTTTGCGGTTTTTACGGTTTTCGTCGACCACGGCTCAAACGGTTTTGAAAACCCTGCTCCAAATTGCTCCAAGCCTCCAACTGCCCCGCCCGGATGAGCTCCCGCACGGCACACCCCCTCCGCCCGTGGAAGAAGGAAGGGAAATAGGAGCACGACGAGGAAGCGCGCGGCCGTGGACCTCGACGAGGAGAAGCTCGTGGGCGAAGCCCACGAGCTTCGGGATCCGCCCCTCAGGAGACTGCCGCCCCATTGCCGGGACCGCGCCCCACTTGCCTCGCCGAGCTCCCGGCTCGCCGACAACGGAGCAGCAGCTGGCGACCCAGCGGAGGGGCGATGGGGACGAGCTCGACGGCGGCTCGGCGGCCCGACGGAGCGGCGACGGGCTGGCTCCGCCTGGCCGCGGTCCCGCCTCCGCTTGCCGCCGGCAGCGTCGCCCCGGCTGCTGCTGCTGCTGCTGCTGCTGCGGCGGCGACGGCGCCGAAGAAGAGCAGGCGGGAGCGGCTACCTCCGTCGGGAGGCAGGGAGGAGGAGATGGGGGCTGAGGAATTAATAAGGGGCAGCAGTGTAACTTCCGGTTTGCATTGGGAGGCACGATTTCGTCCTGGGCGACACTTGCGGTGGGACGGAGGGAGTAGCAAGGATGAAATGCAACGGTGCAGGTGATGGAATACGTACCGTCGATAAAGTATGTCGAACACGGGTACCCGCGGGAGGCAGAGACCACGGCGCGGGCCTCGTCGACGGAGAGCCCCCGCCGCAGTGGCGCCAGCTCCATCCCTCCACCGTGGTTAAGGAGCGCAAGGAGCCCACGGGCCGCCCCCACAGGCCGGGGCGGCGCGAAGTAGGAGGTCCCCCGACGGAACGGCGCCCAGTCAGGCTCCGCCATCCGCGCCATGGCGCCGTCGATGGCCTCCTCCAGCCTCTGGGCCATGGCGCCGCCGTCCGCAGCCGTAGAAGGCCCTGCCGCCTCCGCTTCTACGATCTCCGCCGCGCGCCGGCGGGTGTGGCTGTGCCGGCGGCCGAGGGCCCCGCCAAGCTGGGGCTGCAGCCGCGCCTCGAGGCGGCGCGCCAGGCCCACCGTACGAGAGAGCGCCCGAGCCATAGGTGCAGCGGTTCGTCGGGGGACGGAAACGGAGCCACGGAGTAGCGCGAGCTTGTTCGGTGGTGGCGCTGTGCGTTTCGTGGGCCTCGTGGCGTCGCGAAGGTTTGGCTCACGGAGGGATGCGGCCTGCGGGGGAGCCGTCGGTAAATATATCTGCCGGTCCTGGGGCTTTTCGAAAAAAAACGTGTCGGCCGTCGTGGTCGGTTCCGTCCGGCCTTCCCGGGCTTGGAGTCGTGCGGAAACCGCATGCTGGCTCTGCCGCCGGTTTTTCTTTGGGGTTCATCCGTAATAACGAGCTTTTTGACAAGGATAATCCACAAATTATCCGCACCACCGCCTTCAGGGGATCGTGATATGATCGCTGACAGATGGGTCCGATATTATTGAATAGTGCTGCCCCTTCATAGGATCATGATCTGGTCGCTGACAAATGGGCTCAACATTATTGAATAGTTAGATGCATAGACCGGGATATTATTAGAGGGCCTATTATTATATCGAAGTTCAAAGTTGCAGTATAATTATCTGATTTCATATAGTAAGAGTTATAACTGCATTAACATGTCCCAATGGACACAACATTAAGAAGAGGCCACAGCCACTGTGTTGGGTTAGATTCATAAAAGATTTACGGACAACTTCAGTATTCAGTCAGCAATTAAATGTGCATATGGTTTATCAGATCATAAGGAGCATGTACAAACTCATGCCCAAATAATTGGTCAAGTCATACACGGTGTGCAGAGTGCTTCACTTCTTTAAAACCAACAATCCAATGTACAATATAGTTGATCAGCTTACAAGGAACATGTACAAAATAATTACCAAAACACTGGATAGCTGTACTTGTCACATCAAATGTCGTTGTCAAACTGAGACATGTATAAAAAGCTACAAAACCGTATATATGGAGAAAAAAAAAATTTACTGCAGTATTAGTTAGATTCGACGTAAGAGATCACTGATCTTCTTGAGCTCTTTTAGAGCCGCTAACGCCTCTGCATGCTCTGTGCTTCCAGTAAAAGTTTCGTTAAGGTTATCTACTGAAGTCAAAGGTAAATTTGGCTGAAACACCTTCTCGATAGCCTGTGAGATAAACCAGCAAATTAACCAAATGGCAAGGAGATAAGCAACGCTATGTATATGTTAGAAAGCACGTCACATTTGTTCTTTATAACTTCTTGTTTCTAAGACAGCAGGTGAGGGATGGAAGCACAAACCTTACCATTTGATGAATCAATTTATTGTCTCGAATTATCAGAGTATAAACAAATGACCACAAGTGGAAATAATAGAAAACCTAGAGCATAGCCAACATAAAGCATGAACCTTACAAAAGAAAGTATCAACCAGGCAAGAGCTATGCACGCCACTGTGACACTGTCGTTTCTGAAAATAAAAATGGTGTCTATCTGGCATGGTTACCTGGATATTTTCAACCATTGAGTCGGCAAGAGATGTTAATGTTCTGGACAACTCTTTATCAGGTATATTCGGAATGGAAGCAACTGCTATTGTTTCATTTTTGCTACTGCCAGCCATGTTGGGATTTGGGTCATCTCTTAGATTTGACTGCCCAGCAGCATTCTGTTGAACTGGTTGATTATCCATCACTACAGATGGATGATTTGTTACACTTGCTGCTTCACCAATCCTACTGCTGTGAACAAGGAGTGGATCAGGATTATCAACCACATTGCAGTCACAGGAAACAAATGGTTCTTCCACTTGATGGGTATCATGATCCTCCTCAGTACCACATGACAAAGAGGCGCTGCTGCTACTTGATAAGTACCCACTAGTTGCTCCAAGAGGATCTCTAATTTCACAAGAGGTTGAGCAGTAAACAGCATGCCTGTTGTCTGTGCATGCATTCTTTGAATCCCTCTCACCAGCATGATCTTTCTGTTCTTGTACAGGCACAACATCATCATTGCAAAGTTCTGCAGCACACTGCCCAGTTGAAATTAATTTTCCATTTTCGAAATTAGAAGCCCCTTTTTCGGAAACATTTGATTCTGTGTTAGGCAAGCTTCTTCTTAAAAAGCCTCTTCCTCTCATCCTGATGAATGGACTACCACCTTTTTTGTCTGTTGATGACTGGATCATCATTTTCCATGTCTCTTCCCAATAGTTCGGTGGTGTCAAGGGAGATTTTCCTCTAAGAGGGGATGAAGGAAAATTTGCTTCAAGGGCAAAAGATTGCAGTAACTTGGCTTTCTCAGTTAAGTTCTTTAAGTCAATATCCTCAGGGAAATTTAACAACCTCACGAGGCAAGAGGTGGCATGTTCACTACCGAGCAACATGGATCTAAGATGAAGCATCATTGAGACTGCCATCGACAGAATCAGGGCCCCACGAGCAGAACGTAATACCTTAAACTGATAATCTGATCTATTGCTGATGTTTGTGCAATATAAGTGGTTAGGCGAAGAGAAGATTTCATCCCAAACAAAAAGAAGATTGTCAAGTGAAAATTCACGACCAAATAGGACTCGAAGCCATCGTAAAGCAAAATACTGAGGTTCTACCCCCAACTCCACAAGGTGGCTATAAAGAGAGGAATCCACAATTGAAAGTAAGTAATATATTGCGGATGATGCCTCCCTTACAGGAGTTAACCCTGTGCTTGATTCTGGTGCAGGGCTCAGAGAATAGAAGTCAGTGATAGAAACCACCCCTTGTGCACCATTCATCAAATTCTCAAACATACAGTATGCATCATGCTCCATAAACTTTTCTGACAAAATAATACCCAGCTCACCCTCTGCTCCGTATGCATCATTTATCAAGAAAAGGTCCCTGGTATCAAAATCAAGATCGTCCAAACTTCTAATTTTAGCAGTGCTACCCTCAACTTTGTTTTTCCTGTCAGTCCTGTTCAGCTTTGACCTATCTGGAAAAGTTTGGCCCTCAAAATCATCACTCAAAAGCTCTTCATGAAAGCTCCTTACATCTTTGAAGTGCTGCACATCAGCGTGAAGGACATAGAGAAGAGGAGCTAAGAGTTCATGCATACCTGTAGGAGGAAAGTGATTTATGTTGGTTGACCAATGGATACAGTGCTGACATATGAATGCTCATGCTATTATAACAAAAAAAAAAACACCTAGCAAACGCATGGATATCAGCCTATTACAAACCTATTACTTAGAATCTCATGTGTGAATGAACATCCATTTATCAGTATGCCAGAAGCATAGAAATAATGTCTTGTGGTCTAATAAGCCAAAACAAACTTTACCTGGACGTGAAAATGTACTCAACAAATGTTTAGATTATCAATATCCACAAAAGGCATGCAGCTATTTCTTCAAATAATTTTCTTTTTGGCTCCACAGTTGGTTTCACAACAAACTATTGAACAAAGTAGTGCTAGGCTTATCATATTGTGCATATGCAGAATCATTTGGTATCAACCGTTTGGTGAAACAAATGACATGACTGTCATGGAACTGAAGGACGACTTACCTTGTCTGTAACCAAACTCTGGGTACCTAAGGCTCCATACTAGCAGTATACGTCCAAGCATGGACTGACATGTACTTGTTTGGAAGAAGTCTCCCAATTCAGGATATAGCCGGGATAGATCTTGGTTAAGCATTTTCTCAAGTTCTGCATTCCTGAAAAACTGGCCCCAAGTGCTTTCTGCATTAACAATGTACAGCATATTTGTATAATCAACGTCACTTGTCACAGATAGTTCTATCTCTAGTGATATTAGATAGGCTAGGTGCTCTGGCTATGGTTTGTTAGTTTAATATGAATGTACTCTATCTCATTCTGACACAGTGACATGTTTATACATGGTAACATGTTCCGATATACCATTCCACAGCCACCACAGTTTCAACTCCCAAGCTCACCAGAAAATAACAAATTATTGGTGTTGGGTCATTGGGTGTGCAGGAGGATTGACCTTAAAATCTTTAGAGCTAGCATGTTTATATGAATTTCATTAACAATTGTAGGGCTGACAAAGTGTCCTTAAAAATCGTTCATGTAAATCTAATAAAAATCGTTCATGTATGAAATTTTTCAAAAGAATGCCTGGTGATGCAATTGACAACAACTCTTGATAACTCAGGGACCATGTAAATAAAGGCAAAAGATATACCTACCTGGGTTCTGTGATAGTGGATTCTCCACAGCAAGATTGTTTGTGCCTTCTTCATCCTTGGAAAGATGAGGGTCTATTAACAGACTTCGCCGCAAATTAGCGTATCTGCACCAAGTAACAAAAAATAGCAAGTCAAAATCTTCAGACCCAACAATTTTGCCTCTTTCCCCTGTGGTATCAAGTGAACATTATCAGACCCATCGTAGTATGAAACATTCAACATGCGCTCAAATGTTTGAAGATACAGAACTTTGATTAGCATGTTTTTCTTAGAGTTTAGGAACTGAAAACCGGCCACATGATTAGCATATCCAAGACACAAGCTTACTAGTTCCACGAGTAGGAGAATGCTCTAGTTCCTAATAAATGTTTGATATTAAAATCGCTTAACATTTAGCTCTAATGTTGCCAACCGAACACTAAAGGTAATAAGATCACAAGAACAACGACGGAACATTTTATCATTTCAGAAAAAAGGGGCAATTGGTGTCGAACCCAAAGATAATTTGATCCACGAAATTGCGTCCCGAGATGAACCATTAACCCGTGGAGCAGCCCAGCATTTCAATAAATGGAACCTCCGCCAGCGTAAAAAGGACAACACGAAAAGAGGAATTCTCGGAGACCAGACCTCCTGCGGGAGTCCGCGGCGGCGCGGCGGAGCTCGTCGACGGAGACGGTGGCGGAGCCAGGGATGACGCCGAGATCGGCGCGCCACCGAGCGCCGCGGAGGCCGGAGAAGCTCGGCCTCACCGGCGACCCCGGCATTGCCATCTCGGCTCCAGCCTACGGGACAGGGGCTGGACACCCCATGCCGCAGCTGCCGCGGCGGGATGAGCAGGAACCCGATGCAGCTTGGGGAGGCAGAATTAACCAGATTGGATGACGCCGATTTGCGAGCGCGAGCGGAAGGGATTGGGGTCGACGAGGGCGAAGCGGGCGTGGTTTCTTGGCGTGGGAATTGGGGTGGAGAAGGAGAAAAGGAGAGCATCCGCAAATGGAGGCATCGGAGAAAGCGAGGGTGGAAGCTGTCGCGGTGACGGGGCCTTCACGGCACAACTGCCATTGGAATATTCTGTTTCCTCGGTTCCAAATTCAACAGGCAAATTAATTTACACTATTACTCACCCCAATTAAAAAATAATTTACGCATTTTTTATAAAATAATTTACTATTTTTCAATGGGCTATGTCGTCACGATGAAATGGTTCCTTTAAAAGATTATGGATGTGATAAGAAAATTGTTTTTGAACCATCTGCAGAGTCTTTGAATGATATTTTTTAAAATAATGAAACAAAAATTTTGATCGCTACATTTGACATGAGATGTACAAAGCCGAGAATTACATAAATGAAACTCTCAGGCTTCACTCCAAAACATTAAAATAATTTTCTGATGTACGGAGTATTATCGACAAGAGAGAGTACTAAAAAAGAAATAAATAAATGGAAAAGGGTCGCTGCATCGGGCACTACGCCACGGGAAGTTAGCGCGCAACGCCACGACCCACGACCACGAGACGGGCGCCGGGTGCTTTCCCTTCGGTTGCGCCTGGCGTCCTCCTTACCCATCCCTCGCTTTGACGACCTCCGCGCCGCGTCGCACCGCAGCCCCCGTCCACCTCTTCGTTCCCGCCTTCCCGGCACAAAAACCGTGGGACAACCGAACCAACCCTTCTCCTCACCGCTGCTTAGACTTTCCCTTCACCGGCCCCTGCGTCGAGTAAAGGCGGCCGGGCGGCGGCGGGGCAAACGGCCGGGAGCACGTCTCCGCGTTTCATCTCATCCTTGCGCGCTCCATCTCCCGGTTGTTTCTCAGGTGGGTTCTTGTGCTTGTTTGTCATTGTCTAGTTGCAGTTGATAGTCCTTTGATTTGATGACGAAAATACTAGCGCCTGTGTTAGTTTGAGAGTACTAGCCTGTATAATCAAGAGATTTATTATGCGTTTTCCGATCTCGTGGTGTTCATCTTCGTGGGTGAACGCCTTATTAGATTTAGGGCCGTGTGAGTGCAAATCTGGAGTAAAGAAAGCCGGCTGGACCGTCAGGTTTTGTTCCTGCGGTGCGCATTGATAGATTTATCATTTCTGCGTAGTCCAGACGTGTATGGCCGCGAATCTTGAGGTTTAAATGTGTAAAAAAAACGAACTTCAGGACCTTGTTGTACATCCGTGCCTAGACAGAGATTAGTTGCACAAAGCAAACTCCTTGAAAACTGGCGTTATAGAACAGATGTCCCAGATGGCCAGATGGGTGTCAGTTAAACTGGCATTTGTTCATGCGCTTTGTTGACAGAAGTAAAATTTTGGGGAATTTCTTAGATAAAAAAGCCTTTGCGAAACTGCTGAAATATTTTCCATTCTGTGGTGATGGAACACTTTTTTTATATGGGAACAAGAAATTTCCAAAAAATCGATTCTGGATTTCTGTATGCAACATGCTAGACACATTAAAAGCTAACTTTTCTGAGATATATCCTCTGACCAGTACTTGTGACACTAAAGAGATATGGGATTCTTTTATACGCTCATGATTTGACTATGCCGATGCACTATTTTTAAGCATTTTTCGATATTCACAGTTGGGTGTACTTGATTGTGCAGGTGTCTTATTTATTGAAGCAGATTAATTGCTGTGGTCGTGGATATGGGACGTTTGATGGGCTCTTCTAATCCTTCATCAGGTTCTAACCTTGACTCCGTTTTCTGTAGATACATTAGCTTTGTTATGTGGGAAACACTTCTTACAAGATAAAAGGTTTTTTTATGGCATGGAAAAGAAGCAGCAGAGGAGATGAAGAAGCTGCATGGTTTGAGTGCAGAAACAGTGATGAAAACATGCCAGAGCACAGAAAACAACAATGGAGCTATCAGATGTCCGATACCATGCAAAAGCAGCAGGTATACCCCATTATCTGCTCTGATCTGAAGTTAACTTAATGCCCGTAATGGGTATAGTCTCAGTCATATATTCAGGTAGGCATAATGTTTTCTTTTACTCATGATTAATTTGTTTCTCAGGTGGTATAGTGGACGAGACTTTAGAGTTGCACGCGATCTTTCTGATTTCATTGTGAGCAAGGTTAGTTTCACCACAGCTTTCGTATAATACCATTACATCATTTGGTGTTGGTCAAATGCATTCCCAATTTCCATTCTTAACTAATCAGTGCATTTTAGTAAACCCTCTTCTTTTTCCTTTTTTTTTATTTTTGAGTGGTGTAGATGTAAATAATATACACGGGTAAACAAGTTATGTCAACCCTACCCTACATCAAGTTTAACCATGTTATTTTTTATAATCTAAAAGCTTTGAAATTTGCAGTCTTCCCCTCCATACTTTACGGGATCTCCACCGGTTCGCGCAACCAATCCTCTTGTCCATGATACACAGTTCTGTGCATGGAAGGTGCAGACCGTTGATCAGTCAATTGGAATTCCAATACCAACCAAGAATTACAATGCTATGGTAGGGGGGAAGGGTCTGTTACAAAGGCTTGAAGCTCAGAACATTCACCCTGGTGCAATGTTGCAGCTGTAACTTTGCTTGTTTCAACAAGGCCAATTGTACATATAAGTTCAGTTTTGAGTCTTTCAAAGTTGTAGCTGTAACTCTGCTTGTTTGAGTTGTTTAAACCAGGTCCAAGTGTACATATAAATTCAGTTTTGAGTCTTTCTTGTGTTAGGTCATCTGCAGTGTTGTAAATATCCTTTTTGTCCAGTTGTTGTTAGCTAGTTTCAGTGAATAAACGCTGAAAACCTCGTTTCTCACAAATGAGGTAACGTGAATGAATTATCTGCCTTTTTTGTTTAAAAACAATGTGTATATGCTACTGGATGTTTTTGCACTCTGTTTCCCTCTATTTGTTGTATGGTTTATATGATGCCCATCAACGAAAGGAATGCAATGCGATTTTGTTGCTCTTTTCTAGAACTAGTGAGTATACACAAGTTTACATTATCCTGAAACTCATGAACTAAACAAATTTAACACTAACCGATGCAGTGCCTCTGATACTTTATCCGTCAGTTGGACATCAGAAAGGTTGAATGTATATACCCGAATCCGTATTAGATGAACCTTGTAGTAAAAATTGACAATTAAGATTATAAAGTTATGTGCACCTCTCGTTATCTGTGTCTACAAAGAATACTGTTTGATAAAAAAATTTCTGTTCTCAAAGAGAGAATGTAATGAGAAGTTATGGGGTGAAACGCTAATGAATACATACAAAGGGCAAAAGAAAATTACAATGGAGGGCTGTGTCATTCTGTAAATATGGATGCAGTCCTTGAACTGAGAGCCCCAAGTCGTCACAATTGTTGCAGGGGCAATCAGTGTCTTCTGGCCAACATCCTTGCTCAGCATGGATTTTGCAATTTACATAAACGTGGAACGAAAAAGACTCGGGACTTTAAGGCTTGAAATCATATGCACAAGGCAGAGAATCAGGTTGGACTCAAACAAAGGTGTAACTGGTAAACAGTTTCAGCAGGTTGTCCAGAGCCTCAGGATTGAACTTCCGAGCAAAAAGATAGCATGGTCTCTTTAATCCATTCCACAAACATGGCTTCTGCATCACAAGTTTCTGCAATAGAAAGAAATCCACAACAATAATCAGTAGTTAGATATGAAGTTCACGCTCAACTTATTTATTGTCCTCAATAGACAACAATGAAGAAAAATTGCTGTTCTCACCTTGTCATCACTTGTTACGTGGAAGTTCTCATCGATAGCCTGTAGTGATGTAAATCATATTATTATGACACGTCAATCATGTAACAGATGAAAAATCATATAGCTAGGAAAAAACATACAGTTAGGTTCTTCAAGAGGTCGTAGGTAACATCTGCAGCTCCATATGACCGTGGATGCCATTTTCCCTCAGACCAATCGACATGTGTAACCGACCAATTAGCAATTCCACCAGGATCCACCATCTGAAGTTGGCAATGAATTTAGCAAGCAAAACTAAGGAAACAAAAGCTAAATGCCAGCTCAATAGATTATAAGTACTGACATTGAACAAGGTTGGCAAATAATGCTCATCTGCAATGCAGTTGCGCCCTTCTGCTGGCTGCAAATTAGAAGGAAGGTTATTGCTTTGTCAAAAGAAATAAAGGAGATCAATTGCTCCAGTGCATGGACCCTCTCAGGACATCCAAAGAACATTGCAGTGAACACATTTTTCAATGATGGAAGTATTCAACTCTTTGCTTCGGTTTCTGAGGTAGTTTTCTGGGATTGGTTGAAGTTTGAGGAGTTGGATGAGTTACAGATATTATATTGTTACTCTATCCAAACAGGCTTAAGGTTGTTGGAAATTTTCAGCATTAAAATGTCTCTATGACAACACTAGTTTTCATATTAGATAAGTATTGATCTTGCCATCAACCTTACAGTGAAACAGACATGTACTATGCATATTTCCTGGTTCCTTACAAATAAATAAAGAATTAGAATCGTAACACCATATAAATACCTTGCAATATAGCTTGAACTTCTTGTAGTAAAGGTTATCCGCCAGAATGAGTAAAGCGTGTCTCCGTGTAACTGCAAACCACTACATGAAGACCAAGAAGTTACACAGTAAAACATTTACAGTTGCATTTCAGTAATCAACAACTGAGTTCAGAACATGTCATTCTCATGCTATGTAAAGCTTTTGACAAATGATAAACCACCAGGTGAAAAAAATTTGTACTAGCAAGGATTCTATAATCTAACAAATTCCTTCTGAGAAAATGGCTGTACCTGAGCACCCTTTCTAAAGTGTCTCTGGTCTATTTCAGGAAGCATCTCAACAGAATACCTTCCACTACCATGTGGACCTGGATCCTTGAAACTGGAAAAATGAAAAAAAAGGGGGTAAAAATTGATAATAATACTTGTGGTATTGGTCATGAGATACAAGTTCCAGCGTTCTTACCAATCGACGAAGCTAATATTTGTTCCCATCAGATAATTATACACATAATCAAATGAATGAAGCGGAACACAGCTGTAGAATGAAACAAAATTGTTAAATACAGAGATAAAGTATCAAACTGAGAGTCCCTAGTCATAATTCTAACCTGTCAGAAAGCAAGACAAAAAATTGATTATCAACATCTTTTAGTGCGTTTGCTAATAATCTCTTCTCGGCATCAACCATTGAAATCAATCCCCAAACTACCTGCATAAGGAATACATACTCTGCTAAGATTTAATAACAACTGAATTATAACACAAAAGCGACACAATAACCTTAGTAGATATCTGCTTAGTATTTTGTAAGCTGTAGATTCTACTGAAGAGTTGTATTCTCAATCAAAATTTCTAGTAGTTGTCTTGGTAGAAGAAGTAGACCTCCTGTTTGCCGTGTGGCTTTTAGACCCATATCGCTGAAAGATTATTTTAAAACTCCTTTATGAAGGAAATTCTTAATAACATTTGTGTGTTGAAACCTATATTCTAAAGCATGTAACTACAGTTTAGCTACTGCTGATTACTGCAACAACGGAGTACAATACCAACTAGAAAATTACATTTCTAATGGCACCAAATATCTGTCACTTATTCATGAACATACTCATTGTTCACCGGTAAGCGAGAAAATATTTTTTATTCTAGGAAAAAGTTTAAGTATATACTGGATAGATAGATTCAAAGGATGACTCCCTGATGAGGAACATTTGTTAAGGCATTAAGTCTAAAAGAAATGAAGCACAGAAGAAAGTTATTACCGCGTCACTGTGAATATCTCGACCAACAAACAATGAACTAGTATGAACAGGCTTTTCACGTGATGCATGCACATAGATGGAATATCTTCCCTCATGTCCCTGTTTATAAAGTCAGAGTGTATTCGTAAATTTTCATACTTGAAAATAGCAATTGCCGTACTTAAAAATAAATACAAAGACAAGAAGCAATATATTGCAGTTAAAGGCCTAAAGGGAATGCAAGGACTATTGAAGGTTCATCCTCCTTAAATAGCTGAAAGACAAGAACATCTGGACCAACCTCTAAAAACTTCTCCCACAATTTTTCGAAGGGCAGTGAACCAGGTGTCAAAAACATAAGAGCGATCTTTGGATTCTTGGGCACAGGCATGGGCATTGCAAGGATATCCCTAATAACTACAGATGAAATAATCTCCTCATCAGTCCGCTCCCGTCGGCCCATAGTAGGGAGCCAATCCTTGAAAGGAGTACATACGCTTGAACCAAAGAGGTAGCATTGAGAGTAGTGGCGTGGTGGGTACACATAAGCTCCAATCAATATAAAACAAACCATAGATAGGAGCATGATTATCCACATGGGTTTCTTTGCGGCAGCGCGGTGGCGCTGAGGCGCCATGACAGTCATGTCCTTGCTGCACCACTGACACTCTTCTGATACTTCTATCTCACTGTATCTTCAGATCATTATCACCTCAAAATCCGGTTATATGAAATGCCCACACTGTAAATTTCAGGCAACTGATAACTTCCTGCATTTGAAATACAATATAAGGAAAGCATCAACCTGTGAATCCATTTATATCACTATATAATACAAAAACAGTCTAACATGCTCCTATTTGCCTCTCGTGACAATAACTAAGCAATTCACCAGTTTGGTCCTAAGAACAATCACTGTGCCCCAGTACACTCATGACTGATCTAGCACATAATCCAAAGAAGCAACCAGTAAGTTAATTAAGTCATGATCCATAAAAAATGATGCAATACTAAGATCAGAGTGCATTAAGACAAAGATCCAAGCTTCTTAAGCTTGTCGCGCAATTATGCCGAAGTAGGTGATCTACATGTCCAAATCAGGTGATTTCCACAAAAGACAGCGGTTGAGCCGACGGAGCGGCTCGCGAAAAGTCAAGCTCTGACCAAATCAATCCAAACCACCCCATCACAATCGCATTAGCGTCTCGATCCAGCCACCGCTACCACCACCAATTGACCCACCAAATCACCAAGCCGGCACCGTAATCCATTCGTAATTTCACGTAAAAAAAATCGAAACTTTAAATCGAAACCAGCAGCAAAAGCACGCGAATTCGCACGGGAAGCCCGCCGCGCTGACGACCAGCGATAGCAAGCAAGCGAGCTCAATGCGGGGAGCAGCCGAGGATAGCGTGAGCTGGAAATACAGCACAAATGGCAACCTGGTGCCGGATTGGAGCGTGTGAGGCGACTAGCGCGGCGAGGTTCGCCGCCCGCGAGCTCGGCGGCGCCGCCCGCGAAGGGGATCTGGACGCTGGAGCCTGCGGAGATCGGATTCGCAGGCGGGACCGTGGAGCTGGAGCTGCTGACGAGACGATGAGCAAGGAGATCGATGGAGGCGGTGGTATAAACAAAGGATTGATTAAGCTGGAAATGGCAGTAGTAATCCCTGGTTAACGTGCTGGAATGGAGGCAGGCTGGAAGAAGAGAGGTCGGATTGGAAGAAGTGTGGCGGCTCGCAAAAAATTGGATTAAGTAAAACCGGGCGTGTACTTTTGCGTCTTGGACCCCGCAAACTTTCTATTTTCGGAGGTCCGGTGGATTAGTGATTGTGCAAGTGCCAACTACTCCCTGATTTTTTTTTTTGACTTTAAGAACTATTTGTTTTATTAAAAATTTTTGTAAAAATATAATTTATTTTATTGTAAACTATTTTATCACTTGAAATATTATAAGCATGACTTATTTATTTTTATATTAGTAAAAAAAATAATCTTTTTACGAGACTGAGATACGGAGGTAATACTAATGAATTATCAATATGTCGGCACAGCGCTTTCATATTATACAGTGGCCAACATTCTCTTTTGACGCAGGTTCATAAGGTCACAACGTAAAAAAAAAAATCTTGTACCCCATTTCGGGGAAAAAAGTCAGTCTCTTGTCGACGATGTATTTTTCCATGACAGAAGTATCCCAGGGTATGGTTGACTGTCACTTGAACGGTGTTACAAAATTCAGACCCCAGGTTGTTTCTCTGCTAGTCTGCACAATTGTCCAGCAGAATGTTACTATCTTCAGACAATAGTAGTACTGTACTTGAAAACTTTGCCCAGGATCCAAAAGAGGAACGCCATTGCTTGAATACTCATCTTTGCTCGTACCATTCGCGTTTGATCCGGTATTATTGAAGTATCAGTTTTTGCTGAAAATCGAGCCGAAGACTATAGCAAAACCAACTAACCGACCATCAAAAACTGTAGCAAAACTGGCTACCGATCGGTTTTTCACGAAAATCAAAACCGGTACTATTTCGGTTTCCAAAACCCTGAGTACATGTGCAGGTGGGCTTCACGCTTACGGAATGCAGACAGTGAAGAATATTCGCGCGACGCCGAGGAGAACCTTTGACTGCTTATGGATTATCATCGATAAATAATGCCCAGATGTACTTGGTAGCAAGAATGTTATTAGAAGGAAACGAAAAGAACTAATTAAAAAGGCCATTTTCGGTGCGATGACTAATGAACATCACAACACTATAACTGAAAACGAAAGTAGTTTCAGGCTGTTCCATCTAAAGTATAAGCATCCAAGCGATCAGAGGTGTAGCTGGAGACAAAATTAGGTGGGTTGGCCATAGGCTGGGTGGGATACTGGGTCATGGCTGCTTGCATCTCTGCCTTCCAGCGCTACCAAGTGGATACCATGCAGATCAGATCTCTGTCTGACCTATGATTGTGTGAGATCCATAGCAGTTAGTACTTGCAAAGTAAATCCATCCTGTGAAAACTGCTACACGGAGTATCTCAGTTCTCAAGAGAATGAAGTGAGGATTTTTTATGTCCCTGTCGATATTGTTTACAGGAGCAGTTAAATGTCAGGGAAATGAACCTCTCATATGTTCGGGAGCCATTTCAAATTTGCGTCCCACTCCCAGACCCCAGCCCAGCAGCAGCCAAATGACTCCACTGACTAAACCTAAGACTAGTGTAATTGATGCTTACAAAGTCATATAATTGAAGTTGGTAACGAAAGAAACTTCAGAAAACGTATGATAATCCCAGTAGATCTAATTGATGTTCAAAAAGATGGACTTCTCTTATTGAACTATGAACATGTGCAACCTTGTCTCACAAAAAGCAATGGTATATCAATGCAAGCTGTGTTCGTGCGGGGAGAATTGGATACATAATTTACATCTACAATCTCAGCCCTTTGCAAAACAAAAAAAGAACCGTTCAGAGCATTTGGTGGATTTATTGTGTATGTAAGACATACATTATTCACCGAGCCTCCTCTTCTAAGTTGCGGAATCCAGCTGTAAGGTCATCATACAACTTCTGGAATTTTGCAACTAGAGCCTCTTCACCTTCTGCAGGATCCTCGAATTTCTGGGAGCTGCTCATTAGATAGATAATGCTTAGCAAGTGAACCATAACCAGTAAGTACAGTTTTTGTGTACAGAATCAAATACTTACACTAGGCGGTAGAACAGATCACCCAGACGGTGCTTTATAACACTGTAGGTTATCTTTTGTCCATCAGCATTAGCAGCTCGTTCCACAGCCTGCAAAGATTATCGAGAAATTGATTCTTTTCTCTATCGTATATAATACAGTAGAAGGAAAGTTCCTATATCCTATATCTGTAAGCAGTAACTTAAATCCAGGTACCAATGTACTATATAAAAATCAAATTATCTACCATTGATGCCATGGACTGGTATGTCCATAGCTTCATATAGAGCAATATCAATCTTTTTAGACAACCGAATAACCTTTATAATGCCATTGCATGAATAAATACCAATCAAAGATTCATGCTTCAAAGTTGAAAAGCCTGCTTGCTCTCGTGCAAAATACGACAGAGGAACCGGCAAAGTAACAGGTATTACCTGGTTCGCTAAAGTATTGAAGTGAATAATGTTGCGCATCATCCAAACAGACTTGTAGAATGGGCAAAACTTGTCATATCTGTTAGATATATAGAACCATGGTCAGAATCAACAAGGTTTTCTTCGTGCAGAAGAAAAAAAAAAGGTTCTAGGCAATCCATGCAGATCAGATTAAATACTTAAATAGGTTATCACTCACGGTGTAAATGCATTCTGCGCCAAATAATCCTCCCTAAGGAGCTTTGCTGTCTCCAGTGTAATCTTGTCAGTTTCTGCCAGTGCATCTTTACCAACAAGCTGAAATTTGGTGAAAGCGTTAGTCCAAATGGAGGCGCAGAAAAAACCAGCAATCATATTTGTAAATCAGGCATAAGGGATAATTCAACTTTATTACGGATTTTTTCAAACAAAAGAAAAGTCAGCCAAAAACAGTCAGAGCAACAAAGCACTTATTCAGTGGATTAACTACTGCTACTGTCATAATTCCAGAAATAGACCCCACTAAAATCATTTTATGATCACAGAGTTGGAAAAGAACATCCTATTCTAGATAAACCCCTTATAGCCCATGTTTTGACCTCAATGTATTGTACATTCTTCCCAATTAGTTCAAACATAGGATGTGCCCTCACAAATTTTGGAATAGGATCCTGGCAAGATTAGTACAAGGTGACGAACAATACCTGGACAATTTCATTTAGGTCATCCTCCCTCTGTAATACTTCACGTGCTTTTGTTCTAATTTCAATAAAGTCAGGATCAAACTTTTCATAGAAAGATTCCAAGGCCTACAATGCAGAACATAGCATGTAACACAAACACTTGAGGAGTCATAAAGAAACAGCATACTAGTGATATGGTAAACTAATATATAGAATAATAGCCGGCACTAACATGAAAGAGAGGCATAATACACTTCAAACCATTAGGGGATTACCTTGGAGTATTTTGAGTAAGAAATGAGCCAATTCACAGAAGGGAAATGTTTTCTTTGGGCTAGTTTCTTATCCAATCCCCAGAAGACCTGCAATCAGGATTATTTAGTTGTACAAAGCAACGAAGATGCTATCTGACGGTTGGACCTATGGTCAGAGTAGTCTAGAAGATTTATTACCTGCACGATACTAAGGGTTGCAGAGGTAACAGGATCGGAGAAGTCACCACCAGGAGGAGAGACAGCGCCAACAATGGTGACACTCCCAGTACGATCTGGACTACCTAGACATTTCACCTTACCAGCACGCTCATAAAACGATGCCAAACGTGCAGCCAAATATGCAGGGTACCCACTATCTGCAGGCATTTCGGCCTTGAGCACATTGATCACACCATTAGTATAAAAAAATGCAACTGTATGAAGAAAAGCAGCGACAGAAAACATAGTAACCAAATACTGGATCAGGACAATGTCCTCAGCAAACTTGTGAAAGGATCGAGCCATTTGCTAAGCATAACATTCAGGAAACACAAGGAGAATGACAATAGGGAAGGAAGAAAAACATACCAAACGCCCTGAAATTTCACGCAATGCTTCAGCCCATCGGGAAGTGGAATCAGCCATCATACTGACATTATAGCCCATGTCACGGAAGTATTCAGCAATTGTAATTCCTGGGATCAAAGTTTTTTTTGATGTAGAAAACATCAGCATCGAATGATGACTTTTTTGAGAACGTTAGCAGTAAATCGATGACAAGCCAAACCACTTCAATGCCCTTAACTTCACTAGACAAACTAAGGATCTGCTAGGCTACAAAGTTCTCAACACAAACTAAAGTATAAAATACTAGATACTGTCACCAGTGTGCCTGTGTTTTATTCTTTACATTTTGGTTACACGGTGTTTGCCAGGGTCCAGAAAATTATCTGCGGAGGGAACTGAAGCCTATAAATTTGGGATGTGAATCTCAAGACATAAGCGTATGTGTTACCTGTATAAATGGATGCTTCACGAGCAGCGACAGGCATGTTGGAGGTGTTAGCCACAAGAGTTGTTCTTTTCATGACTGATTCTTCACGTCCATCAGGCAATGTCATTGTCAATTGCGGGAAGTCCATAAGGACCTCAGCCATCTCATTTCCTCTTTCCCCGCAGCCCACATAAACCACAGATTCTGAGTTGGAATACTGTATAAAGTAACTTTGGTCAGAAAAGTCACGGAGTTAAGGCAATAAAAGGCCAATATACAAAGTTAGACAACACTAGTTTGCAAAACAAGTATTAAATAGCAGCAAGTACCTTTGAAAGTGCCTGACTAATGACAGTTTTTCCACAACCAAATGCTCCAGGAATAGCACATGTCCCTCCAAGCACTGAGGGAAACAGTGCATCAAGCACACGCTGAAACCAGTTCAAAGCATATCTCACATACACCAAGATTTAACGGAGTAGGAGACAAAAATACTTTGCCATGTTTAGACATTCAGCAAATTGAATCTTCACAACAAATAATGTAGGCCAAGCTTCATATACCTGTCCTGTTAGGAGAGGTGTATCAGCAGCAAGCTTTGATGAAACAGGCCTTGGTGATCGCACAGGCCATGTCTGCGGAATGCAACATGACGATCATTAAAGATAATTCATAACCATAAAATATTCATAGTTCACAAAAGGAAAAATATTTACCTGGAGCATAGTAAATTGCTTTTTGATGCCCTGAAATTCCAATTCCAGTACTGTATCCTGTATTTAAAGCAATCGTCATTAAGGGATCAAATAAACTTAAGGAAAAAGAAAAAGAAATGAAGCAGAAAAACAACAGCCCTTTGGGCAATAATTACTAACCTGTAAACTGTACTGACCAGCAGGGGCAATGTAGCTTATTTTCCCCATAGAACCAGGAGGAAGGGCAACATGGTGTTGCATCAGCGTATTCTCAAAAACAGTCTGCAAGAGTCAATGCAGAACTGTGTATGTTCACAACAGACTTCGATAGATAGCAAAACAAAGACTTCAGCAATATAATAAGTTACAGAAAACGAAAACTGATAGCTTTCTCACTCACAGCATATAGATCGCCACCCGTGATGGCATCTCCAACAGCTGAAACAAATGACTAAAATTAGTGATCTTGCGTTACAGGAAGAAGTTGAAAAAAGGTATGTTTCATGTATAGTTTTCTATAGGGTGTTCAAACATTACCCAGCTTTTTTGGCTGAAATTCCCACAGCTGATCTTTGTCAAGAGCGGGAACAGATACACCACGTGGTATGTACACGTCCCCAGATCTAATCGCAATCGTTTTTAGCGGGCGCTGTAAATGTGAAATAAAGGAGGCCATACCATTATAAAATAAAATTTTAACTTTAGTAAATGTGTGCTTGGGTAAGTTTAATAACCTGGATCCCATCAAAAATGTTTCCAAGAATGCCAGGTCCCAATTCAACTGAGAGAGGCTGCATGAAAATTGCTACATCACACACTAAAAGAGAGAAAACAAGAAACCCACACAAAATACACACAGAAATCAGCATAGATAACACCTTTCTTGTCCTCAACACCGGGTCATTAACCATCAGCCCAGCTGTTTCCTCATAAACTGCAAAAAAAAGTTATATAATGTTTGTGTAATAACTGCTGTAGCATGAAAAGTTCAACAATAGTACATTAAACCAAAAGATCAACATGGCCATATGGGCTAGAATTTCCCTGTTAAATACCTTGAATTGTGGCTGAGTCACCCTCAAGACGAATGATTTCACCGATGAGGTTGTCATGACCAACGCGAACAAGTTCATACATGGCAGCACCACCCATGCCATCAGCCACAACCACAGGTCCAGATACCTATAGAAAGAAAGGAGATGTGGATGCGTCATAAACGACTGCAGAACAAACTAATGATCAGAAAACCACCTAAACGGATTAAACCCCAACTTCAATTGCTCAGTTGCATAACCTACACATTGGAGCATGGTCAAAATCGACTTTACCGCTTGTTTCCTGCATATACTGGCGAACTGAAAACACCACTGCAGCAGTCAACACTCAAACAACACACCCGTAATCCAGACAGGTAAACAGCACCTCTTGTGATCAAAACACTGTTAGAACCCTAATTCAAACCGCCCAATTCAACGAATTGTCAGTTAATTGAACTGGACCAACAGAATCTAAAAAAAAAGTTTGGCGCCAAGTACGAGCAGAACATTCCCGCACTTAAGTACTCCGATGATCGGGACAGCATTCAAATCACCACTGACAGGACCGCTAAAGTTTCGTGATCCAGAAACCGAACTACTACTAGGCAGCAGCCACGACGCACAGCGATGATATCATACCTCACGAGAAGCGCAGGAGGTTCTAGTGATCTAGCGACGGGCGGAAGAGGAGGGAGAGAAGGAGGCAAACCTTGCGGACGTATCCGAACTCGCTCTCCTTCTCGCTGTCCTCGAAGGTGGTGATGCGGTCGCCGAACGCCATGGTCGCCTCCGGCTACCGGCGACGGATCGCGAGTGAGCAAGCGTGTATGCGGGAGCCTGGAGGCGTCGCGGCGTCGCGCTCGATCTAGGCTGTCCTGTGGGGGCAGCGACGGAGAAGGGTGCCGCGATTGCAGAGCGGAGATTTCTTCCCTTTTCTTTTTTAGGATTAAATAAAATTTTAAAAAGGTGCATTATTGTGCTCCGCTATCGTTGGAAAACGTCATTTCTGTGGACACTCGTGGAGTAGTTGAATCATTCAGTGACAATATGTCTTTTGTAATAATAGTTTCGTTTGAAATGTCAAAAAAAAAATATTTGGGTGGATAACTTTTTGATATAATTAATATGGAGTGAACGCGAATGTTGTATTATTAAGAAAATTGGTTTTCACACGTGTAATATCTGCTCCAAATTGTACAGGGGTCGATATGTTCGCCAGTGAGCTGCTTAGATGTTGAAAACTTTAATTTTGATGTCTCACCATTTATAAAAATATTCTAATTGTTTAATTGAATTTTATATGTTTCTAAATAAATTTCACAAATAATGTCATAGTTTTAGTTAGTAATACCTCCAATTATTTTATGTTAACACTGAAAGACTCGCTTTATGTTTGAGACTAAAAGACTCGTATACGAGACATTTTAGTAGATTTTGATTGCATCGTGAACCATGCGTCTATAAAAAAAAATTGAACTACTCCTATGAGGTTCTAAATGCCGAATTTTTTATGCAAAAAGTGATAATCCAAAACAAAAGGCCAGACGACACGGCAGCCCACAATCTATTAGCCCAGGCATCTTATCCTCTAAACAGCCCACGTAACTATATCACGTGTCACCGACAAAACCTATATAAATGCATTACTAAGCCCACGAGGAGGCACGGAGCGGCGGCGTACAAGCCGTAGTGAGGGGTTCGAGGACTGAGGAAAGCCACCTCGCATGCCGGAGATGGAGCAGAAGTGCAGGACCATCGTCGCATCCCCCTTCGTCTCCGCCATTTGCGCACCGGTGGCGGCGATGCTTTGGTTCGTGATTGGTCTCTTGGAGGCGGAGTACGCCGCCTGCTCTGCATTGAACTTGCGCGGGGCAAAGAGGTCGACAAAGGTATGGTGCTGTCACTTCCAAAACCCGATCAGATGCAGTTCACTTTTTTATTGATAGAACGATTATACCCCTGCAATCAAATGCACTCCACCTTCAAATTTAGAGTAGAGATTTCTGTTTAATGATATGGCTCTAGGGCAGTTCTGTTTGCTTAATAACTGATGTGTGCAGGTGAAACATCAAGGATGTAACCTACATAGTAATTGGATCTAAACATAGATGCGCATACATTTCGCTTATGTCTTCTTTGCTACAATTCGATTAGTCGAGTAAGGTATCATGTATGTCAGCCGTGAAAACATAACAGCAAAGTTTGCTCAACACACTTTCGAGAATTATGCATTTCGCCTTTACAGCTCTGCAGCCAATTTGTGTCCAAAATTCACATGTAGCAGTTTTTCACTTTCAACTTAACTATGCTCCTTAAGCTTAAATCTCATTCCATGTTAGTCACTTAACAAAAACTGAAAACACTATGGGACAGTGTACATCAGGCAACTGCAAGAATTCTTTCAAGTTAATGCTAGTGTTTTATCTTTGACATGTGGCACATCACAATTTGGGTTATTAAGAGGCCTGATGACCTAGGTTTTTATGAAAGAAGTGAAATATTGAACACAGTGATATCCCATACTCAAATTGGTTTCCTTGATCAAGTATGTGGAAGTTATTTGGTTCATGGGTTTATTTCTATGTTTCAGCAAGTTAGATAAACGGTACTGCTACATTTTTTATTATACGAGGTTTGTTAATAGTGTTCAGCATAAATTGTTATGACAATTGTACTTGTAGCTCAACGCATGACTATATACATAAGATGAAACATAATATATTGTGATTTTCAGCACCTCGCTTCCTAATCATCATATCTAACTCTTACTATGCCAGCATCAATTTAAAAAAAACATTGATAGGCTGCACCTGTTGCTAACAGCTATGCAGGAGCGAACACAAGAAAATCATGCCCAGTATTAAAATTAGATATCATGATATATTTATATCATTCTACCTATGCATATAATGTATGTATCACATGACCTAGAAGCTGAAAGTAAACCCATACCGTGCAACAGCCTTGCGTGAGAGAAAAAGAACTAGATGTAGCCAAGGACAACTTGCCGGAAAACATTATCGTGGCCTCATAACAGATCAGATATGCTCCTTTGTAAATTGTAATATGCATTCACATACCCGGCAAGTCATCCTTGGCTGCATTCTGTCCTCTTTCTCATTTCATGTAGGGCTATAAGCACTCATCAGTCATAAATGTCACTAGGTGGCAACAAGCATTGAACTTGTCCAGGATGTGCACCTCTGGAAACACCATGCATTTATGCTTCTATGAAAAGTCATTGGCTGACATTTGCTATATAGGAGGTTCTGTTGTCTATCTTGTATGCCTTCTTGATCCCCCTAGCATGATATATATAGACTTTCAAAATTATTGTCCAGATGATTTGCCTCTTTTGCCATGAAGCTTTGTCTAAGGCTCAGTGCAGATGCTTGATTCTTTAAGTGTTAGGTCTGATATTCTGACCACCTGCACGCAGACTACGGCAGTTTTACTGATATCATGTATTGCACTATAGGTATGCACAACAGCACAATTTAATTTCTATTTGATTTTATTTTGATGGATTTTTTCTAAATTACAAAACTGTTTTTGTGATTGTACATGTAGTCTCAGAAAAGTCGAGAGAATTTCAAAATTAATGTGGTCCTTTATATGGATTATAAGAAAGGCTGATGATTTCACAATAATACCTAGTTTTACTTAGTTTTGAAATAGTTTATAGACTCTATGAATTCAATGAAATAGAAGACTAATTTTTTTTGGGAAAATGGATATAACTGGAACATCTACATCGCATTGTATTTTTAGGGAACCAAAACAATAAACAGCATTCTAATAATATTTGATGTGCCCCATCCTTCCAATGTGTCGTGTCTTGATTGATTGGTAGTTTCTGACAGTGATACCTATTTTTCAGTTATGAGTTGGGTTTTTCTGTCGCCCAGTGATTGGTTGAGTGGCTTTAAGCAGTCATTTCCTTTTTCATTTTCAACTTTAGATTAATCTCTCTCTCTCTCTCTCTCTCTCTCTCTCTCTCTCTCTCTCTCTCTCAAAAGAGCACATTCCTTCATCCCTGGCTTCATCATTCATGACGTGATGGGCCTTTCCACTTTTTCATAAAAGCTTGATGCTTATCATTCTTTTATTTATTTTTTTATATTTTGTCACATTGCATATATGACTTTAAATGATAACCTACTTGAGACAAGAGAAGGTGAAGCATCGACTCAGAGCATTATGCTTGTCGAATAATGGGTGATATGGTACTTGCAAGATAGTCAATTAGAATATGTGGATCACTAGGCCAGCACAAATGCTATGACCTAAATGCACAAATGGTTGTCTGACATGTCTGAACAATGTCATATCTTCTCTTCTGCAATGGACAGGGAGAATAATGTCATGACACCCTTTTGCTGGGCGAAAAGGCGCTTGCTCTCCTTTTTGGAAATCTTATTCAGTCAACCCTGTTATATGATTCCCCTCATCCTTTCATATCTCTATGTTTTAGAGGGCTATATTTTGAACTGCATTGTTGGAGCAAAGAATATGTAGGCTAACATTCTGTTGCTGGAAATATTCCTTTTCTATGAAATATTGTAACGTGTATTAAATCCTCCCATTCAGCTAGTGCTCCTTTCAGCTTTCCAGATGCCCATAACATATAATATTTCAACGGATCTTTTCATTTTGAAATTTAACTTGGGCAATGCCTGAAGGTTTGGAATCAAGTGTAACTGACTTTTTTCATCTTTTGTGCAGCTCATGCCCCCATGCATGGAATAATAAAAAAAAAACTTGACCTGGGGGGGGGGGGGCAGCCCTGAGCATTTTTGCTAGTAGAACACCTTCTCACATATATTGAGAAAACCCTCTGAACCTTTGCCTCACCCCTGCATAGCGGCATCGCGGCCCATGTGAGTGATCAATGTCTTGGACCGGGCCTTAGAACTGTGGTTTGCTGTGGGATAACCGAGGAAATTTTTTTTAATCCCAGCCTAAATTTCGCTCCCATGAGGAGTCGAACCAGGACATGAAGAATGCTAGTAGAGCCAACTCAGCTAGAGGCCTGTTCGCCATGCACAGAGTAATGAAAACATGCATGGATCCATAAGAGAACCTGGTGCAAATCCACTCGAGGAATTGTGTTGAACCCAACTTTCCTGTGAGTTTTTGTGATATCTAAGCTATGTATCACTTCTTTTTGTATGTGTGTTTAATGTAATTGTCTGACCTGCCCCGCATTTAGATCCTAAGCATCATTGCCTACTTCAGATATTTATTCAAGATACTTTGTTTACTTCTATAGTCTGCTTTTGCAGCTTTGTACAAGACAACTTCAAGGCCACATGTCCACGGCACAGCTGGTCACCTCGCTGGACTTTCGGTTATCTATGCTCTCTAGGCTCGCAGTGCTTTGTACCGGTGAATTCTGAACTTGTCGAGCTGGAGTTGGGCCTCTGAAGCATGCATCTCTTCCTAGCAAATCCAACCCTGTAACCGTGAGCATACCCAATGCTTGGCACATCTTTCTGGAGTTCATCAATGGTGCCACACCAAGGTCACCTAGGCCGCAGGACATTGCACTTCTCGCTACCATATCCTCTGCCATCTTTACCTGCATTGAAATTGCTTGGTTAGTGAGTTGGAAGATTACTGATCACTCAGATGTTAGTGGCTTACTTCTACTGTGTGAAATGAACTAGTTACCTTGACTCTTAAGGCTTCTACATCTGATTTGAGAATTCTATTGTCTGTGACCGCTGTGGTAAACTGCTGATTGGCCTCTGCAAGTTGCTTGAAAAGGGTTGCATTTTCACCCTTAAGCTGTTTAACCTGCTTATGAGAGAATATATAAATGGTAATAAGCTCACCATAAACTTGCATCAGCTTGTATTTAATCTGAAAATTCCTTACTGGGCTATTTATATTGGTACAGTACCTGTGACTCGAGTTCAGCTAATTGTGCCTGCTTTCTGCGCCTTGATCGCCGAGCGGACTCCCTGTTAGACACCATCCTAAAATTCACACAAGCAATGTAAGCTCTCTATTCATATTTACTTCGTAACTGGTTCACAGAATTGATCTTGTCATACCTTCTTATCCGCTTTGTTTGCAAGGATTTGGTTATTCGCTCACATGGAATTGCCTCCACATCAATCAAAGATTCGCTGTCAGAGTCTGACTGGCTCTCATGACCGTGATTTGTTGAACTGGTTCCTCTGGGGCTAGCTGAAAGTGAAACAATTCAGAAGGTGAGCAATATTTTCTGCGAGGCTGTTTTGGATACGAGAAAGCTCTAAATCAATTCTTGTGCTGTTTGGGAATAGGGATATGGAGGGTGGGATTGGAATTGAGAAATGGAAGAGAAAATCTCCACCCTTCATTTTTCCATCTTTTTAATTCTCAACTATTCACCTAATTCTCAATCCCAAATCCACCTAACATTTCCATTTACCAAACGCCACATCAGATAAATGAAAACAGCATCATGTTTAAAATCTAGAGAATTATTTGCGTGAAATTAATGTTGGGTGTGATTGGCATGTCCAATTAGTAACCACTAGCAGCTAAAATTATACTTCATTCGTTATAAAATATAAACATTTCTAAGTTTAGTCAAAGTCAAATTTTTATCACTTTGATGATTAATAATAAAAAATTAATAATGTTTTATCATATAAAAATTATACGTTTTAGATTCGTTGTGAAATAAGCTTTCATAAAAATTATAGTTTTATATTAAAAATTATGTATATTTTTAGATATTATTAGTAAAAGTTAAAAAATTTTGACTTTATCTAAATCTAAAAATACTTATATTTTGAATACTATCTATCAAATCCTCTGCATCATCTAACTCACTGCAATCCTGGCATGTAAAAGCCCAACTTTGTTATCGACTGAAGGGATGTTTGCTGCGTACCGGCGGAGACGGACGCCCTTTGACACTCTGCCGTGATCGACGACTCTGGTTCCGGTGTACAGATGCTCCCTGACCACCAGAGGTTGTCGTCGCTGCTTCCATCCATGGTGTTCTGCTGGAGCATAGACGAGGAAATTTAGTTGTCCGAGTCACTTACACTGCCGAGGATTGTAACCTGAGAATGAGATGCTCTGGTAGCTCATGGTTGGCCGTGCTCACCTGGTCACCGAAACCGATGCTGGGAAGCCTGCTGGCTGCGGGCGAGAACCCACCAGAACTGGCGCGGCCTCCTCCCGGCTCGTCGAGCCCTGCTGTCCGTGGTCCGCAGCTGGGCTCGTCCCCCTCGGCCGCGTTGTCTTCCCGGATGAACGCTTCCAGCTGCAGCTCCGACGCGCACTTCTTCATCTTCTACGGCCGGTACGCAGCTCTGCGGCAAGCTGCCAGGAGACAGTGCTGGCTGAGCGCCGGTGACCGTCCTCCTGTCCCGTGCGGAGTGCGTCGCAGCTCCGGCGGGGCGAAGACGGGCTTTTGAAGGGGGCCGCGGGAGCAAGTCTGGTAACGTGGAAAGCTCAGTCGCGGCGTTGGACGATAAACCGCCTCGTCAAGATGGATGGTGACACTGGCTGACTCGGATCCTCGTCGGCCGGGGGCGTCTCGCCAACCGACGGGCGGGCCCCGCCCGCGCACGGGCCGTCGCGATGAAAGCGAGGGGGCGTGTGGTCGAGTCAGCACGGGGCTGTCGAGATCCTCCCCGTGGGACCCGCCGCGGCTCCCGCGCGGCCACAAGATCCGTGATCTGGTGAGTGGGCGGGGACGTGGCGCCGTTGACCGGAACGGGTACGTGTTGCTGCGCGCGTGGAACTGCGTCGGACGGGGCAGCGGCTGAAGCCATCGATGTGGAGCAGCGTGGGAACGGCAGCGTCATGGTAAGGTAGGAGCACAATTAGTTGGTCGGTAGTCTTTGTTGATCCTCTGGTGTCATTCTGGGCCTTCTTTCCGAAAGGTGGCTTCATTCTCTTTGTTATCCAGAGGCCGATCATGGGTCACTCACCAACTTTGTTTTTCTGTGTGTTTTGTGGCACATAGGACGTGGCCATTAACTACGAGATGCACATGGGTAACACATTTTGAACAAAGATATCGGTTGTTTACATCATGCTACAATTTCGATGCTTCTCGGTAATTTTGATATGAATCAGATAGTTGTTTCTGACATGGATATGTAACGGCGGATCATAACATGGTTCGGGCCTTCTATTAGCCTGATCTATAAATACTGGCCCAGAGGACGCTAATGGGCGAGTGGGCTGTAGACATGGGTCACCAAAATGCTTGAAGGCCCTTCTTTACAATTATGATTAGTTTTTTTTTCTTTTTCTACGATTAAATTAGGAGCGAACATGTACATAGCAGATGCAATTGGAAAATGCGTATTATTCATGACCATTGTAATAAAAATTAACGACTTTGCAGTTGTCATAACGATCTATGAAGGTGGATAAGTGCTCTCAGATTAGAAAACAAGACGTAAGCATGTCGATCTTTGTTTGAATTCAAGTACTTGTTGGTTTTGTTTTCCGAACATTTTTGTGTATAAATTTAAGTAATTAGTTTTCATTGTGTGAAGCCCCATATACCTATATGTGGAGAGGAATGGCACATAGGAGTTTAAAGATTTTTTTGGCATGTGCAGAACATCTTGTGCAAACAATTTAACATACTTGAAACATAGGTTTGAGTACACAGTTTTATTTATTGAAAACAACATTTTTTTGCTGTAAAACTATTATGGAATTCCATCCTACTTACAGGTATTTTATTTTCTAACACAATTTCGTGTGCCACCTGCAACGACAATGTGTGGGCTGTGGTTACACAATAAACTGAAATCATCTAACGATTGCGCACTTGTCCTAACGATGTTTGGAAGTGGAGAAGTGCTCTCAGATTAAAGAACAAGACCTAAGCGTGTTGATATTTGTTTCAATTCAAGTACTTATTACTTTTAGTCGCAAAAAAGTACTTATTACTTTTGTTTTTTGGAATATTTTTTGTGTATGAATTCAATAAGTTGTTTCATTGTAAAAACATTCTTTGTTCATATGTGAAGCCCCATGTACCTATACGTGGAGAGTAATGATACATATGTATTTAAAGATATGCAAAACAACTTGTGAAAACAATTTAACACACTTGAAACGTAGGTTTGAATACACTGTTTTATTTTTGAAAACAGCATTTTTTTTTTTGCTGTAAGATTATTATGGAATTCCATCCCACGTATAGATACTTTATTTTCTAACACAATTTCGTGTACCACCTGTAATGACAATGTGTGGTACTCAATAAACTGAAAATGAACGCCGTTCTGCCAGGCCCATGAACGACTAACCCTCACCGCGGCAGCATAAACTCGCCTCCACTTTGTTTTAACAAATCTAACAGTTGATGTACAGTTGCGGATGAAAAAGTTCCCATACGCTTATGCTTATGCACCCTGATGATCTCCGTCACGCACGCCACAAATCGCACCGAGGTGCGAAAGAAATGAACCAAAACGCACACGAATACAAGCCTCATCGCACTGGTTGATCGACCGGCTATTATGTGGAGTGGGATTGCTCCTCGCCGCCGGGCCGCGACGTCACCTCGCCGTCGCTGATGTACGACGAGGCCGTGCTGCTGTCTTCGCCGGGGTCGCGCTCCCTAATCTCCTCGATGCGCGCGAGGGCCTCCCTGAGGTCCCAGCGTTGTTCCACGTCGGGCTCGCAGCAGCCGAGCCCGACCTTGAGCAGCTTCACCATCTCGCCCACGCCGCTCCGGGTGCCGCGCATGTCCGGGTCGAACACCTCGCCGGTCCACTCCTCCCGCACCACCGACTGCACCCACCCGGCCAGGTCCGTCCCGGCGCGGCCCTGCCGGTGGAAGTTCGCCGGGAACTTGCCGGTGAGCACCTCCAGGATGAGTATGCCCAGGCTCCACACGTCGCTCTTCTTGCTCGGCCGGCCCCCCGGCGCCACGCACTCGGGCGACTTGAACGCCACCATCACCGGCGCCGCGTGCTGCGGCCTCACCACGGGGACCAGCGCGTAGTCGCTCAGGACCGGCTCGAACGAGGCGTCGAGCAGGACGTTGGAGGACTTGAGGTGCCCGTGCGGCACGGTCAGCATCGGCAGCTCGTCGTACAGGTACGCCAGCCCGCGCGCCACGCCCTTGATGATCTTGAGCCGCTTTGGCCAATCCAGCGGCGGCAGGCTCGACCTCGTCCCTACATTGCAAAATCGATCGTCTCATCACGTTCTAATACAAGATTCTGCAGCTTCCAGCGCGTGGTTGCAATATAATGGATGCGTACGTACCGCCATGGAGCAGGTGAGCCAAGCTGCCGTTGACCATGAAGTCCGTGACGAACAGCTTCTCGTCCTTCTTGTAGAGGTAGGCGACGACGGGGAGGAGGTTGTCGTGGACGAGCCTTCCCAGGCGCCGCATGTGCTCCGCGAAGTCCTCCCGTCCGACGCCGTTCATGCTCTTGAACCGCTTCACCACCATGGACGGCCCACCCTGCAGCGTGGCCTTGTACGAAGCACCGAAGTTGCCGCTGCCCAGCACCTCGGCGGAGGCACGGAGCAGGTCCTCCAGCTCGAACCGTTGCCGCTCCTCATGCAGGAACACCAGCCGCCCGTGGTCGTCCCGCCGCCCGCCCCGCCTCCCCGCGGACGAGGGCGTCACCGCGCCGGCGTTCTGCTCCCCGTAATACTGCGCTCACGAACGTTACTTATACCGAACACGTACTCGTTGCCAAAGAGTTTGAACCGGCTGATACGTACGTACGATTTGAAAATTGAAAGTGAGTTGCTGTGTGACAAACTGACTACCTGTTCGATCTTGACAGCCGGAGCGGAGATGACCTTAACCTTGGCGGCGTCCAGGTCGCCGCCGCCGCCGCCGAGTGTTTCGGTGCCGCCAGCATAGCGTGGTTCATTGCGGCGGGCGATGACCGCCGCGAAGACGCCGGCCGCGGCTAGGAGAGCGCCGATCACGACTATCACGATGGCGATGATCATCAGTATCCTCGTGGTGCCCGAAGTCGATGACGATCCCGACGACTGGGAGCAGGCGACATTGAGCGGAGGCCCGCAGAGACCCTTGTTGCCTGAAGATATATGCAAACGGAAAATCATCTAAAGCCTAACTTAATTAGGACTTCGTGAGTCTGTAAAATATACTCTCTTCGGTTTTAAATTATTAACACGGTTGATTTTTAACATCAATTTTGACTATTCGTTTTATTAAAAAAATTATTTCGATGCGTAAAATTATTAGTCGTGATGATAAATCAAATAATAACAAAATTTAATATATTTAATAATTTTTTTAATAAGACAAAATATCAAAGTTAATGTTAAAAATCAGTGATGTCAATAATTTAAAACCGGAGAGAGTATAAAGCAATACTAGGGCTAGGCTACACGCGATTAGTTGAATAATCTCTCCGTTACTAAATTATTATCGCCGTTGACTTCAAACATTAACTTTAACTATTTATTTTATTCAAAAAAATTAATTCAAATATGTAAAATTATTATTCATAGTTCTAATTACATTGATAATAAAGCAAATTATAACAAAATATATAATATTTATCAAATTTTTTTAATAAGACGAATAGTCAAAGTTGATATCTGAACTTAACGACGACAATAATTTAGGTACGGAGGGAGTACTAAAATGCATTAATAATGCATTAAGCTCTAGGTAAACTGTTGCATTTTAACTTGTGCATAGTGCTGGTGTCACATGTTGTACATGCCAGGGCGACAGCAGATAAATTTCACAACAGTCCTACACAGAATCAGGCAGCTATATACGGAGTATACGTGGTGCTACACATATGTAGTTTGTCCCCGAACAGAATTAACTGAATTTTTGTCACAGCAAACAATAAATACTGGAACAGTTTCTTAAACCTGTTTGTTTCTATATCACTATGTACTAGTTAAACAAGTAGCTAAGAGTGGAACAAGAATAAGAAGTACTCCATTGAAAAGATAATGCTCAACAATGCAGAAATCGTACTTGGTAGTTCAAATTTGGGCGAATCCTCTGCTCTGTCGTAATATTATGTTGTATGCATGATTGGGTTCAATTCAACCGATATCTTTGCTCATGTTTGATTGTGACTTTGTTAGCCAAAAAAATTTATGAGGAGATCATTAAATACGATGTCGTGGTGTTGTACTCAATTTAAGGTGATGCACCTCGATTCTATAGAGTATTACTACTCTTCCTCCTCTATTCTTAAATTAATATCGTCGTTAATTTTTAACATCAATTTTGACTATTTGTTTTATTTAAAAAATTAATAAATAATATATATTTTGTTATAATTTGATTTATCATTAGAGTTTTTTTAATCACAACTTAAATTTTTACACACTTAAACTAATTTTTTAATAAAACGAATGATAAAAATTGATGTTAAAAATCAAAAACAACATCTATTTAACAACAAAGAGAGTAATTTCTATCTCTTGAGATTTTTTTATTATTGTTTCTGTTTGCACAACCTAGTTGTTGGAGCCCACGTTTTGTAGGGTTCTGTAGTATTGGTTTTGCTAAAATATATCAGTAGTTGACCTATGGAGCACAACACAGGCATACAAAATCACTTAATCCCAAAATAATTTCCATCATTACTTCTACTAATAGTTCTATAACTGCTAATAACCTGTGGTAAATAAAGGCAATAATAAAAAAAAAAACAACGACATGGTATCTTGCACCATAGTCATGGCAAGCAAAGAACTCACCTTGGAAGCTGGTGGCGTCGAACCGTTGGAGCCCTTGGGGAATTGGCCCTGAGAGATTGTTGTTGGAGACGTCGAAGAGCTTGAGTTCCTTCTGGCCGAAGTCCGGCAGGGGGCCCTCGAAGCCATTGTTGGAGAACTGCAGCTGGAGTAGCCTTGGCGACGTAATGGATCTCGGTATCGGCCCGGTGAAGCCGTTGTGGGAAAGAAACAGCTTCTGTAGCCCCTGCAAGTGCGCGAACGCGTCGTCTGGGATGGGGCCGGAGAGCTTGTTCCCGGACAGGAAGAGCATCTTGAGCGCGGTGAGCTTGGACACGTCGGGGAACCCGCCCGTGAGACTGTTGTTGGCGAGGCTGAGCGACCGCAGCCCCTGCAGCGGCGCGAGCAGGCTGACGTTCGGCGCGGGGCCCTGCAGGCCGAGCTGCTCCAGCTGCAGGACCAGCACCTGGCCGGTGTCCGGGTGGCACTTCACGCCGTGCCACGGTGAGTTGTTGGCGCCGACGGAGCACGGCTCGGCCGGGGTCCCCCACGTTTGCAGCCGCGCCGGCGGGCCGTTCCCCGGCCCCCGCAGCTTGTCCCGGAACGC